>CAKALG010014147.1:0-17697 GCA_916700815.1 Helicolenus hilgendorfi
TTTTCACCGCCCCAAACTGCAACAGGTCAGCGGCCTTCAGCAAGCTCTCCACGTTCAGCTGGGTTATGTTGAGGCTGGAGGAGTAAATGTAGTCTACCAAGGCTGACAAGACCTCCACTTCTACTGCAGGCAGCCTGGGAGGAGAGAAGAGGAACAGTTATGAAGTGTGGAAAGTGCCAGTCTAAGAGGATACGGAGGAGCCTAACCTTTCCTCACTGCCATAATTTTGAAAGGGATAAATAGGGACTCCAGATGAGAAAAAGGTAAATAAAAGTACATGCTCACTTTTATCTTTTCATAGCCATACCTAAAGTATAAAGTTAAAGAGTAAATTAACTGATGGGTGTGGTTGTATGTGGTCAGAAGCGTGCTCTGTTGAACCTGTAACCACGCCCTACAGTGATGTCACAGGGTCCTGGAATACACCTTTACATCACTGCAGCAAGGTGAAAAGTTAAACCACTGGAGGGTGTTAGAAGTTACTCTTTTAATAATAATAAACTACATTTACATGCACAACATTTTTCTTTTTTTTGGGGGGGGGGGGTTGCCCATAGTCCAAAACAGACAAAATTCCTACAAAGCTGTTTACATGGCTAATGAAAATTAATATTAGGCTAATTTTCTCATTTACATGCAGTGGAATGTTAGTCCGTGCAAACACAGCCTCCCTCTTTCATTCTTTCAACTACCTACTTGAAAAGATTAATGAGTTAGTTGTCAGTTAATTTAGAATATAATATAAGGACACGGTTGACAACTTAGTTATTGATGACGTATATATCACATATTACACAGCAAATAAATTGCCTGTATCCTTCGGTAAGTTATAGGTTGCACTTTCCACACTTCATACAGAGTGGAGAGTGAGGGCAAAGCTAGGCAAGTGTATCATCTTGTTTTGACACAGACAAATAGTAAGTCATACAGTAATTACTGAAACACGGTGGTCAGTTTGTAAAGGTTAAGGAGAAAGGTTAAGAGGTTTCAAAAGATATTGGCACATTGTTCATGTACCAATATCTTTTGAAACCACTGCAAGCTGTAAGAAGTGCTGCTGAAATCCATTAAGTGGTAGTTCATCCACATTGTTCATGATAATTTAATCACGGGGGACAATACAGAAGAAGATGGTTACTTGCAGCTCTGTCTCTTCGTGACCCGTCTCCCCCTGTTAACTATTACCATCTGGTCACGCTGAACACAAGACCCTGGCTTGACATTTTACAAAGGATTTTGTGATAATTTATTGATCCCCTGAAGAATCTCTCCTCTGTTCTCTCCTCGCTCCTCTCTTACAGGGAGTTCAGAGGTCAGAGAGAGCTGGAGAACAACTCCGTTGGAGCTAGTAGGGCTTGATTGTCTATCCAAAGGCAAGGCTGGGCAAGTGCAGCCCAGCAGATGTTTGCAAATATGAGCAACACGTCACGGAACATGAACCAAGCTAGCTGAATGAATGACTGCCTTTTAAACCACTAAACCATTAAATCTACTCGATGCCTTCCAACTAAATACCAACAAGGTGTTTACGAGGCTGTAAGCCACGATATGAACCACTGTACTCCTGTTCATGCTGTTATTATTGTGTCATGATTTCATAATTCTTATACATACATTTAACATTGCCCTAAGTGCTTTTTATATTTGCATGCAAGAGTGCCGTCCTTCAATATTTAGTAGGGCTATCAATCGATTCAAATATTTAATCGTGATTAATCACATGATTGTCCATAGTTAATCATGATTAATCATAAATTAATTGCACATTTTTTATCTGTTCAAAATGTACCTTAAAGGGAGATTTGTCAAGTATTTAATCATAAAGTGGGCATGTCTGTAAAGGGGAGACTCATGGGTACCCATAGAACCCATTTACATTCACATATCTTGAGGTCAGAGGTCAAGGGACCCCTTTGAAAATGGCCATGCCAGTTTTTCCTCGCCAAAATTTAGCGTAAGTTTGGAGCGTTATTTAACCTCCTTCGTGACAAGCTGGTATGACATGGTGGACCACCAATGGATTCTTTGGGGTTTTTAGTTTCATATGATTCCAGTATCTTCACTCCAACTTTTAAAGTGGGACCTTCAACAGAGCATTTCAGACAAAGTGTGAAAAAGTGGTGCTGCAGCACAGACGCTATGAGAAAAAGTATTTTTTATAAAAATAAATTATGTAAACATGTTCTAAAAGAAAATATAAGAACGTAGTTGAAAATGAGCATAATAGGTCCTCTTTAATTGGCATAATCCATCCCCGATGACCCCCTCCCTATCTCTCACATGCATACCTGACGAGGCTGTTGGTCCTCTCCCTCATGTCAGCAGTGAACATGACCCTGAAGTATGAGCTGCGTGCACAGAGCGCCACCTTGTGGCAGTGCAGGACCTGGCCGGAGGAGCACTGCAGGGTGATGTCTGTGAAGAGGCCTTCAGAGTAAAAGCCCCTCAGGGCATCCAGCACCTCCTTAGGGTGGCTCACATCGTGGAAATCATACTCGTAGAGGTCCTGGGGTCTTCTGGGTGACGCCGCGGTTGTCTGTCTGTGTATTACAAAGTTTGACACAGTGCCATGTCACATCATAGGTTTGGATACTTATTGTCAGTTTGATTATGACAAACACATTTTAAAGTTACATTATGTTCTGCATGTAAATTGAATTGGTGATGTCTCTGGGGTTTTCTATGATGAAATGCTGTGTTTTGGAAAAAAAAATAAATGTATGTAGGCTATCAGAAAAGAGGGATGTAAATGATTGTGGTGCCCCCGAGGTCTCTTACCCCATTCTTCAGTTTGGTGTGCAAATGAGACAGTTGCCCACTGAAATCAAGGATTGCCCCTTTAAATATTTATCATCACTTCATGCATAATAAATGGTGTTATGGTGATATAATACATATACATGGATCATTTGTGGTGTTAAATTATGGTGTTGAGTTTCTCCTATAGATCTGGTTTCCCTCGAACAGCTCTTGCTATAATAAAAACACATGGAAAACACATTAGAAAATAATTAATGATTATTACGTTTAGCTATAAGCCCAGTGACATCAAATTGTCTCTTGTATTATGATTTTTAGCTTTGGATATTTCCCTTTAATAATTAACTTTAAAGTATGTGGTAAAATACTTTCTGCAGTAAAGTGACAACAAGTTTGAATTTCCACAACAAAACCATATTTTGAGCGTGATACATGAATGTGAATGGACAATGACCATAACATACCTGATCAACATAGTCCACAGGATTTGAGGTCAGTTCCACTGAATTTCAAAATAATTTGCAAAGAGAGGAATTTAATTGCTCTTTCAGAAGAAAAATAATCTGGACAGATTCTAAGAGTTATTTGTTAGGTGTCATGGCATTAAATTCTCGCGACGTCCTTCTGCCTTTAGTAGAAAAACACTGCACAGATGATCAATGTGGTCACTGTTTAGCAAGCCAGAATAACTTCTGGTTGGGACTTTCAAAATAAAACGCTTGTTTACATCTGAGTTCACACACACATGGCCTGTTCCTCTAGCTGCATGGACCAGGCTTTGTTCTCCTCTAGATGTGCATGAATGATTGCCCTATCTATCTTTACCAGTGGTGGTAAGTAACTTTATTTACAGTTGTATGTACTGCACTTAAAGTAGGCTACAATTTGAAGCGTACTTCAGTAGAAGCCTATCTATTTTATGCCTATGTATACTCCCACTACATTTCACAGGGAAATATTGTAGGCTGCTGTTTGCTAAACTACATTTATTCAACAATTTGCAGATTAAGATTTTATGTTTGAAAACATTTTATCCAATGTGATGCATTATAACTGGTTGAACAATATGGTTGAACATTTAGTAGCCTACTGTTTAGGCTACATTTTCTACTGTTTACTGCTTAATGCATCAATATTAATGATTAGATATTATGATAAGATAAGATATTCCTTTATTAGTCCCGCAGTGGGGAAATGTTCAGTGAACAGCAGCAAAGGGGATAGTGCAAAAAACAAAATGCATCAGCTAACACTGTAAAATAAAGAGCTACAAAGTGTAACAAAATATGAACCATTTAAATAGAAGGAAGTATAAAAATAGGAGCAGTATATACAGTATTGACAATAAACAGACTATGAACAAAATTGCAGTGGTGGAAAATGATATTGCACAGTGAAATTGAATGAATTTCCACCTGAAAATATCCAGTTATTGTCAGTTTTCGGTGTGTAAGTGGTCTACTGGGAGCAGCCATTAGCCGTTTATCATTACGATATTACAATATATCATTTATGCAACACTGACAGTGTTGATACTGCAACATGTTGTCGTTAATACTTCTGCAGCCTTTTACTTTCAAAATTTGACAACAATTTATGCTTTTACTTTGGAGACCAAATCGATATACTTCCGGTTGCGTGCGTCTGGCTTGACCCTGGTGTCACTGATGAGCCCTCTGAGCGCCTGGAGGTTTTGAATGATCATCAAGGTGCCTTTGGTCCAGTGGTTCGCTCCTCCTCATCTCATCATACTAAACATGGTGTCACCTGTCTGATGATAACATCAACCAGCATCACATGACGATGCATTCACTGTCACAGTCAGACTCTGGTCAACACAATTGGAAATGAGATCATAGAGGCTGTAGAGAGAGGGCTGTAGTGGGGGGGATGGTGACATTTTAGGTTTGGACAGACTTCAATCAATATTCACTCAATAGGTTCACAGATAAAGCTGGTTCCCAAACTCATTATAGACCCGTGCATGATAAGTAAATGTTCACCAAATATTTTGTTTTGTCAGTAAATCATAGAAAATGTCCATCACAATTTCCAATCGTTTGTCTGACCAACAGTCCAAAACCCAACATGATTCAGTTTACATATGATAGCACACTAAGGAAGATAGCAATCACCTTTGAGTAGCTGATACCAGTAAATGTTGCAATTTTTCTGTAAAATAATGACTCAAAACAATTAATTGATTTGTAAAATACTTGCAAATTAATTTTCTACTGATCAGCTAATCGATTAATTTACTAACTGTTGCACAACTCGCACTTATTTAGGAATATGCATGATATAATCATAATGATATCAACTGCTGTAAGTATTAAAACTGTGGGGCAGCCATGTTAACATACTTACACATCTGGGAAATGTTCACTTTCTTAGCACATTACATGATGCAGGGCTTTATATTGTTTCATTACAAATAATACATTAGATATGCAGATATAATTATGAACATATAAATGTCTTATTGATACATCTAAAGAATATAATCAGGATTGATAACTGTATTATTCCTACAAAAGTCTGCAATGGCGTTGGCTTGATAAATGGTATGATGAAGTTCCTACCTGTGACCACTGGAGGGCAGTAAAACTCTGATTTTAAATACACAGGTGAAGTTAGCAACATGCCTTTTTTATTTACCACTTGTTTAACCTGAATAATGTATATATTATTTTAAGCATTAACAGTTCCTGAGTCTATCTCTAAGGTTGATGCTAGGAGATGTTGATCTGTGTATTTAAAATCCCGAGTGTTTGCTGCCCTCTAGTGACACATTTTTAGATAGATAGATGTACTTTATTGATCCCAAATTGGGGAATTATTGAAATTATTATTATTGAATTGTAGTCACTTGTGGTCACCACAGGAGGTTGTATAGTCATGGCAATTATTGGCCATAAGCAATGATAAAATGACAAATACACAATATTTAGTATAATTATTTAATTTTAACTGCTGCACAGCACCTAAGCTCTCTAAAACCCCAGGAGAGTCCTGAAAAATGTTTTTAATAGCAAATATATATCATCCTGGTCATTCAAATTAAAGCAAAAAACATGAATGTCGTGCAGCATTTAGAATGACGTCATTATATAGACTGACTTTCTCTCAGCACCCCAACTCTGACTGACTTCCAGTGGCCGTGTTGACACCTATTAGTGAGAGGAGAAGGCAATGTTTCAAGGACTACATAATAATTACAGACAACAAGTGGGCCCACAACACACCCAGGAGGGTATCACAGGCACATTCTGGTTTTGATTTCTTGCACTTTTTACTCATATTATGTGGAAGAAATGTCCAGAGCTCCTTAATAGGCACGTCTTGTGGCTGCATTGCATGCTGGTCTATTGAAGTTCAACTAATAGACAAACTGATATTGCCTTATAGACCCCATTTTTGTTATTTTAGATTATCCTTCACTCTGCCATATTAATGCATTATGTAGACACAAGCAGCAGGTTTATCCAAGGGCGTTACTGTGACTATAGTACTGTGATCATATAGTTATGTAATAAATGCAACAATTATAATGATGATGGAGCAAAAGCTGTGGTCATTCACAGACACCAGCTGTTTCCGAGCCCTCTCTCTGGCCTGAACACCAAACTTTCTGAGCAAACTAGTCCAAACTTCCGAGACTTGAATCCCAGTTTGACAGCCTCACTCTTGAGCCTGGCTATTACTTATGCAACTAAGCATCTTCTTTAATACAGCAAGCCTCATCTAAAGCTTCTTCCCACTGAAGAGTGAATTCAGGAAGTAAACAAAGCCTGCTGAGTCTTGGATCATAATACCAGGTTAGATCTTAGGCAAGAGCTGTCTCTGTGAGTTGTTGGCGTGCATCCCTCTCCAAATCCGTCTTCAAATCCCTCTCCATTTGTGCCAATCCAGTGATGCTTTTTTTTTTTTCTGTCAGTCTTGGGAAGGAATATCTTTGCATCTTCAAAGGATGGATCTGCCTATCTGAAAAGTGAGGATAAATCACTTCCTCACCACTGGCTGAAGTTTGGATGGAAACAGAACATTAGTCTACATCACTAATGGTTTTTACAAAAAAGGATGATGCATCAATAACTGTTTCTAAGTTTCATATATTTTACATCTCTCATCATCTCCAGAGGATGAAGCCCTCTGACTTTACTGATCCCCTAATGGACATTCATCTAGTGCCTCCAACAGGTCAAAGTTTTCACTTATCCTGAGAAATACTTCAACACCTATTAGATGGATTGGCGTAACATTTTGAAAGATGGTTATGGTTCCCAGAGGATGAATCCTAATGACTTTTGTTAACCCCCTGAGCCACCACGAGGCTGACAGTTTCAGTTCTGAGTGAAATGTTTTCAATAACTATTGGACAGATAACCATGTACACATGTTTCCTTCAGGATGAATTGCAGTCACGTTTGTGATCCCTTATCTTTTCCTCTAGCGCCATCATCACGTCAAAATATGAGGATTTTTTTATATTTTGGTTTATGACTATAAATACCTGCTGAAATAACGACATTCGCATTTTTGTGTTTTGTCCTTATTGGCAAATATTAGCACGCTAACACGAGAAACTAAGATAGTGAACACGGTAAATAATAAACCTGCTAAAAGTCAGCATGTTAGCATGCTGATGTTAACATTGTGTTTCACATATACAGCCTCATAGAACCACTAGCATTACTGTACACAAATACTGAATTTGTATTTAAACATAGTGCAGTTTTAACTTCTCATTTTTTCTACCTCCTCACTTTTTTCTTTTTCTTAGTCCTAGCATATATACTGTATATATCCTGGACACCATCTATTTCAGACTCTGCCATCTGGGAGGAGGTTAAGGTCCATCAGGACCAAAACCTCACGCCATAAAAACAGTTTTTTCCCCATGGCAGTGGGGCTCTCCAACAGCCCCCCGCCAACACTGGCTCTCCCCCTCTTTCATAAACTCTAAATACCACCCCCTACAGTATCCCTCTCTCTCCCTCTGATACCTGATTGTTTGCACTCTGACAATATTTGCACTATCTGTTTATATCATGTTTATTTTTGTTCATAGCTTATTTTGTATATTGTATATTCTTAGAATTTCAATGTTTTATTATTCTATTTTATTTTAATGTCTTTATCTATTCTTTTGTTATTATACTGTTATACTGTTTGACTTGCACCAACATAACCAAAGCAAATTCCTAGTGTAAATCTCTTACACCTGGCAATAAATTCTGATTCTGATTCTGATATTCCATTTTCAGATTTTCAATTGAACACACTATCTTTTCTTTTCCCCTCACTTTTCTCATTTTTCCTCTTTCAGTTAGCAGATGTTGTCCAGCCCTCATCTGATATGGAGAGTTGAGAGGATAGAACATTTCGACAGACTGACTGGATGATTAGATTTTCTCAGCAGGTTAAATCTGCAACACTCTCCATGATTAATAAAGGCCAATATACTGTATAAATCATCTCCAAAGAGCTGGTTTCAGCCATTTATAAAATGCCCCTTGGACATCTAATGGACTGCATTAGTTGTTTCTAGTATTTTGTCCACTGCATTTATTAATACAAAGCAAATATTAGACTGCAGTTTTGTGTGGTCATTCAGTGAACAGTACATGAAGAAAAAAATGGATCCAAGAGGTTTCTGGTTTTAATTGCATCATCAGACTCACATGATTAAGAATAAACAAATCATATTTCACATGTTGCTTCATGACAATGTCATCCAAAATCTCTCAACGCATGTTTCCATGAACATTTAAGCTGGAATAACATACTCTATCATAGCCGGTCTAATACTCTCTCAAACAGTTATCTGGATAATATTATTGAATAAAATCAGTGTGAAGCATTGGATGGATGTAAAAACAGCAGTTCTGAGACTTTTTGTTCATTTAGCGTAAACAGTTATTTGAGGTTTATACCATTCAATAGAGCGAAACATGATCACGTTGATCCAAACCTCGTTTAAACAATCAAAATAGCTTCACATGTAGGACTACAAACCACAGACCTGAGATGTAAAACAGTCAAACTCACCGAAGGTCAGAGATGTTCACAGCCACAGAGCAGCATATATTAGATACAAAAGCAAAAATATATAATCCTTAATCCCACTATGTGTAATACCAACTATAATTAGCTCAGTTATGTGTGTTCTCCTACTGTATGATCTTAAAGGTTTGTAGCGATCATGGAAGTTATTCTCCCTCTTATAAGTGCTGTTATACTTTCAGTGGTAAGATTAAGTACCATTAGACAACTTTGACATATTATGAACAATGTATTTGGCAAGACAGATTTATTTATTTTATTTCTTAATAGCAAATTAGGCAACTGAGGTAAGTTAATGTCGAGGTGTTACGCTCAAAATGCTGGTTACTGGCCCTGATCTAAAAATGTAATTATTAGCCATACTATGATACGCCTTTTTCACTGGAGACATTTTAGCAGGTCACAGTAGGAAAAGCACAGATGTAAATTTGAAAAAGAAATGCCAGAGACATATTTTGAGAACTGATCTGTGCTTTTCCTTCTATGCAAATCTGCTGTAATAAAAAAAAAAAGGCATATTGCAATTCAATACATACAGCTAATACATTGGTAAAGTCTTAAAGTGTGTTTGTAGGTTTTATAGTGTGTTTAAAAGCACATAAGTCAACTGAAGTGCCCTGCAAAGGCTTTATGAATAACTGATATTTATAAACTCTAACTTACAAACATATTGTAATGACAAAATAAGCACTGAAAATATAGAATATTGTGTTTCAATGTGGTTGGAAAATGGCTACACCAGTTGATACCTGGCTTTAAGATACTCTTAAGGGAATTTTTTTTGGGGGAAATGCACTTATTCGCTCTCTTGCCCAGAGTTAAAGGTGCTCTATACGATATTCAGAGCACTAATATGGCAGCAAACAACTATTGTCTGTGTAAAGATATAGAGGAGTAATGTCTACCTGAGCAGAGAATGAAGTCACTCTCCCTCTGTGTGTGTTTTAATCTGAGCTTCTCTCTGCTTTGTTTACTTAGCCGGGCCGGCGGCAGGTGTCTTTTAGTGCATGTGAATGTGTCCCACTGCCTAGCTCACGGCCGCCGCTCTACACTGCTCTCATACAGCGGTTACAGCTGATAACATCGTCCCGATCAACGAAGCGTTTAGGAATCGTAGTGCACACCTTAGGTAAACACTGTTTGCTCCGTTAGCTGCGAGCCGCGGGCTCAGCTGACGCTATGCTGAGAGCCATGTGGAAGCAATAGATATGCTCTGAATTTCACGATCAGCACCTTTAAATCAGAAGATCAGTACTACTGTCATGCCAAATATGGAGATTGATTAGCTTGGCTTAGCAGGAAGACTGAACAATTGAGAACCAGTTGCCATTATAACACATACTGTCTTTCCGGTCAACCTGCTGTCTCGAACAGGGGCTTCTCCGTAAACCTTAATCCCTTAATTTCAGTTCAATGTAAACATTGTTTTTGTACTGTATTTATATTTTAATTGGGCACAAATGGCCCCATTCTCCGCCTCTGAATAAAAGGCAAATCCTTAATTAGAACTGAGAGTCCAACCTTGTTTGAGGGGGCTGTTACTGTTTAGGAAAATATAACATTTCAAGGATTTGTACCTATATTTAAAATCATTTTACCAACTTTAAAAAATTAGAAATACTGTCTTGATAATATTAATTTATTTTTTTAAAACAATCACGGGGAGCAGCACACACTCCATATTTTCCGCAAGTGCAATATTTCATTTAAAACTGAGTTTTCGATCAAGTAGTGTACTCCCTATCCCAGGCTACGAATGCATACTTGCTTTCAGCTCCTGGAGGATGTCAGTGCCGCTGCTCCAGGCAATGACTTTAGCTCTTAGAGAAGCGTTGCCTTCCAGTTTGGCCAGCAGTTTCTCCAGGCTGTACCCCTTCCTTGGCATCACAACATCATCCCCTCTCAGACAGGTAGAAGGGCACAGATCATTCCCGCCGTCCCCCGCGTAAAATATCCGCTCGTACTCCACGCCTCTGTCAGACTGCTCCGACAGATACAGCTCCAGGACTTTCTTCTTACAGAGGTTGACGGGGCATCGATCGCAGTCGTGAGAGTGGTAGCACTGCACCTCCATGTAGCCGAGCTCATTGAACTTAGCCGGGTTGGTGTACACCTGGTCGACAGCTGCCTGGAATCCGGATGCGTGGAGGATCCAGTCTATGAACATGGTGTTGGAGTCAGAGATGACTATGCAGTCAATGGTGCTCTTATGCTCTGATATGAACGTCAGCAAGTCCGTCATTCCGGCAGTGAAGGGGATGGTCTCCATCACACTGCGGATCCTGTCGGGGCTGACCTTCTGGTCTCCTGGATGAAACAAGAGGAGAAGAATAAGCAGGTTGGAGGAAGTAGCAATAAAAAATGTGAAATATTTGGAGCAGTTCTGTGAATGGACAAATGAATGGCAAACAGGATAATGAATTCTCACCTATGTAGTTCATCACTCTGCCCATGAACTCAGTCCAGTGGCCTTTTCTGTAGGAATTTTCCACCGAGTCAGGAAGAGTCTGATCTGGAAGGCATCTGGGAAGAGAGAAAACCAAAAAAAGATCCATTAAGTGGTGATGTTGCTTGTTATTAAAGGGACTGTTTGTAACTTCTTACACGTATAAATCAATCCGGGTCGGTGTCCAATGCGCGCTCGCGTGTGCCTACGCTGTTCAGACTCTGACTCCAACACAAACTACACGGAAGCACCAAAACCACAAAGTTATATCTAGTGAAGCCCGTCTTGTAAAACAGTGTTATCGTCTCTGACCAAAACTCCGGTGTCTCCCCTGTTCCTTCTGACCGCGGTCGGGAGGCTGAAGCAGGAGAAGCCAACACTAGGATCAGCATTGATTCATGGAGAGACCTTTGTCTAGTCAGCTAACATTATTGCCAAGCAGGTGAAATATAGAGTGATATTGTGGTTTTAGCTGACGTGTGTCGCCTCATTGTTTTGACGGATGCTCGCTCACATTCAGGTAACACGTGCACAGGGGCGAGAGCGAGCAACAGGACGCTGACTTTCGTTGACTTAACGGCCACAGGTGTCGCTGTTACAACCAATTTCTGATTCTTACAAACAGTCCCTTTAAGTGGTGATGTTGCTTGTTATTACAATTTTAAGTGATATGTCATCTGTGGATCTTTACTGTATAGTGATCATGTCCACGGTGGTATTTTGATTTATAGTATTTTAACAGTCTTTTATTAGTATTTTTTATAGATTTGTATACATTTTTCAGTAGTAAAAATATACCCAACTTGTGTTTTGTAGTGTATTTTATAGTGATTAATCAATTGATTCAATCAATATATTATTTTCATTTCAAAATGTATTTTGAACATGTAAAATACAAATAAATATATAAAAAATAAAGAAAAAGAGAATGAATATACCAACAAGTGGACAGCCAGAAAGAAGTAGTATTTACATACAATGAAAAGCATAAGAAAAATAAATCGTCAAACACTTGACGCCTTGATTTACATATTCTAATTATTTACCTGATCACCCAAGTGTCACTGTTGTCATCCACCACAGTGTGGTCAAAATCAAACACCATCAGAGTCTTCATGTTTCACCTGGAAATAAACACAAATGTACAATAAGACCTGAAATAAAGGAAGCTATTATTAGTATTATCATATAATAATATTAGATAGAGTTGTATTATGCATGTTTGCTCGGTCTAGAGGTGACGTCCGGGTTTGGTTAGTATTTAATAGTATCTACTTGTAGCTGTTGGCACTCAACCCAGTTTATCTCTTATCAGGAGCACAAACCTTGACCGACCAAAATAAACTGTATCACAAATGTCTTATCTCAATACATGAACGCCGAATGTACCACAACACCTCAGTTAATCCAGATATGTTTTAAGTTATTTTTCTAATAACTATAAAAGGTTACATTTTCACTCATTAAGTTTTAAATGACTGTTTTTTAAAGGAGGTCTGGTGTAACGTCGGCCTATAGCAGCAAACCGGCTAATCACTCCATTCAAATCCTGCTCCAACCATTCAGATCAGGTTTCAGTGGGAATAACAGGGATTAAAGTAGTTTCTGTACTAGATTAAACACCAGATTAAGATATATAAAATACAGGTTATATTAGATCAAACTGACCTCAGCCTATCTGACATTAGTCCACCGCTCTGCCTGTCTTCCTCCTCGTCTTGTTGTTGTGCTACAAGATGTTATTCTGGACTCATTACTGCCACCTGCTGGTGAAGTGGTGCTATGGCAACAAGTGTTATGAGAATAAAGTCTTATAAAGTAGTAATTTTACGTTTATTTTATTTTTTTCTCGTAAAGTTATGATTTTATTCTCGTAATATTACGACTTTTTTTTTCTTAAAATAGTATGACTTTATTTTCATTAAATTACGACTTTTTTCTCATAATATTATGACTTTATCCTCGTAATATTACTTTTTTTTCCTGAAATAGTATGACTTTTTTTCTAATTAAATTACGACTTTTTTCTCATAATATTATGACTTCATTCTCGAAATATCTGGTCCATCATAGTATACAATGTTTTTATTCTTTATTTTTGACAGAGTGTTAGGGGTTTTGCTATAATGCATCATTCTGTAATGATATTGGAAAAATTAATGCACTTGTTTCTGTGTATTTGTATTAATGTATTCGACCAAAACACTGTATGCAGCAAGTCACATAATGACATAATCTACAATCGAAGTTCACCCCCTGAAGGCATCATTCCACCTGTTTGACCACCAGGTGGCAGTAACACAACTTGAACTACACAAACTAAAACAGAGAAGAAGAACATCTGTCGGTTTATTTCCTGGTTGCCCATTTCTAGTCAAGAATCTCTCTCTGTTCCTCTGGTAGGATTGTTGTTTTTCTTCTTATCATCTTAAAGTTAAAAACTAAATTGGACCGATAATGTTCCGAGGCTTCGGGACATGGTTGGGTCTGGAGAACCAGACGTACACGAAGACGTCTGAGGAGAAAGAAGAGGAGGACCTGGTGGTGGTGGAGCAGGAAGAGAAGGTGGTGGAGGCTCAGAACGAGGTAAACAAACAGCAGCCAGCTGACGAGGATGGAGAACCGGAGGAGATCCGGGAGATCAACGAGCTCGGGAAGGGACTTGGTGGTGAGAAAGAAATAAGTTGCTTCTATTATTGCCAGAAAATAACTGAAATGTTAAGCCAGGTTATTAGCAACTTGCTTCTCAGTGGCTCAAAGCTTTGGTTGCTTTAACGTCGTGTTATTAGTGTTTCTGTCTGTGTTAAGTCATCATACACACATTGTGTGAAGATTGTAGTCTTTGGTTAAAGCTTTTCCCGTTAGCTTTGTAGTTTGTTGTCCAGTAGGGCTGCACAATATATCCTTATTTTATTGTCATGGCAATGTCAACTTGCACAACAAATTAAAAAAAAACATTTTTTTTTTTGGTGTTAATTTAAAGAGAGTATCAGTAGAAAATATTAAATTCAAAAATGTTCAGTTTGTTCATTAAAGGAATTGGGGAAATAATTTCCTTCATTTTTTTTTTTTTTAATTCAACATGTTGAATTTTAGCAGAATACTAAAATTAGCAGAAAAGACAGAACTACGGAGCCCCTTAGGGCTCAAGGCGAGATATTTTTTTTGAGGATTACTTTTGCGTTCCATCGCAATATAGAAGTATAATTAAAATAGAAGTAGACAGTGTATTGCTCAGGAGGAATGGATGTAAATATAATACAAATTATTACAAGGTAATACAAAACATATTGTGAGGGAACGCAAAAGTAGTCCTAAAAAAAAATTTCACCGTGACCCTTAAGGGCCTCAGTACAGAACCGAGTACACTTTAATACCTGTTTATTTATCGCAAGTAATATCGTTATCGCGATATTCAATGTTATTATTGCAGCTCATATCATGCAGCGCTATTATCCAGTGTCAACAAGAGGATATGTGACTGCAGGAGGAGCTATCTTCTGCTAGATTTGTGTAGTGTTGTTGTTGTAGCAATGTTTTTTAGTATTATACCCACAATATGATTAAGTTGTTGTCACCCACACTATCTTCTCACCTTCCTCCTCCATCTGAAGAATACATCTTCAGTTTTGCCTCCAGTGCCACCAAGAAGATCTCCGAGTCAGTGGTGGAGACGGCTCAGACCATCAAGAAGACTGTGGAAGAAGGGAAAATCGACGGCATCATAGACAAGGCATGTTGGTATTGTCGCCTGTTTGACAAGTTTGGCAGCATGTTTAAGACAATGAGGGGGTAATGAGTGGAAGGTTTCATTTGTTGTTGTCAAGAGCAGCAGTTTGAAATAGATATCATGACAAGTCCTTTTCCTCTACTGAATGTGTATCGGTGTGTGTGTTACATTTTTGTATTTGCAGACTTTCCTAGGAGACTTTCAGAAGGAGCAACAGAAGTTTGTCCAAGAAAAGAAGGCAAAAAAATCAGGTAAAATTAGAACCGAGAGACAGGGAACCTCTTTACGATAAATAATCAATTACTTACCAAGTAATCTCTCTCAAATTATTTTTTTTCCCTTGCTTTAAAGGGAAAACTAGCTTCCAATTAAGTTGCTTTCTTTGCACATCATAGTTTGTTGTGCAAAACACCACGGAGGATTTCTAGGCAGTGGGAAAGTGTCACTATTGTAGCAAGTAACATTGAAGTAAACCCATGAAGTCACCTTTTCACAATAGGGAGAAGCCACAGCTAAATCCAACAGAAACATACTGTATAGTAAGCAGAGTATTAATAGGGCTTTATTGGCTTGATGAGGATTTGTAGTTTTCACAACTCCTCCCAAAATAAGTCAATATTAGAATCCATCATAATCACTGTTAATCCAAGCTGGCATCAGCTTCTGCATCCATGTTTCCTTTCAAGTTCAGCACTGTTTCTTAAGGGACATTGAGCAAACAATATTTCCTGCAAGCATAATGGGTTTTAAAAAAAAATACAATTCAATGAGTCAATTAAACTTTATTTGTATAGCATCTTATATACTGTACAGGTTTTGTGCAATTCAAAGGGCTTTACAGGGACTTACAAACAGATAAGATCAAGACAGTACCAGTATAAACAGTAAAACAACTGGAGAATAATGCACATGAAAAATAGAAAAATGAATTTGAATGTCAAAATTAATTCAAATTGCAATCTTGCAAGACCGTATTGATTGAAAACATGTTAATCATCATACCTACATTCTGTCAGTGAGAACAGTGGACTCACATTATCAGCTCATGTAACTTGCTGGCATCTATTACTTTAGTACTTTTGTGTGTATCTGAGAGATAAGACCAGTGAGTGATGAAATACGTCTCTGAAGCCTAGTTCTGTCTGATGGTCTTATGTACTTTGTGTCACAGCCCGACTGAAGGTGTGTATGTGTGTTTGTGCTGATGTTTGTGTCCAGAAGCAGCGGTGCCTCCCTGGGTCGGCTACAACGAGGAGGAGACAATCCAGCAACAGATCCTGGCTCTGTCAGCTGTAAGCAAACACACCATAATCTTTATGAACGTGTCAACAGGTCTGCAACATTATCACTCTTTATCTCTAGATATAATGTTCCCCTTCACACTGAGCTCTCTGGCTGCTGATTCTAGGACAAGAGAAATTTCTTGCGAGACCCTCCCGCCGGTGTTCAGTTCCACTTCGACATGGAGCAGATGTATCCTCTGGCTGCAGTGATGCTGGAGGAAGACCAGCTGCTCAACCGCATGCGCTTTGACCTGGTTCCTAAACAGTCAGTAGTCTTTCAGAGTTGTGCACGTGGTTGTGTGTGTGTACAGTATGGATTTTGATTTATGTGCCTATTTCTGCAAGAGTTTTAAAGGGTAACTTTGGTATTTTTCACCCTGCATCCTAGTTTCTCATGTTTTTGTGTCTAAGTGACTAATGGGGACAACAATTAAATTGGTCCAGTATTGAGGGATAACGTTGTAACATTAAGCATTTTCAGTGTAACTTTTCGTCCACTGCATTTTTTGCCACCGACAGGCTCAGATTGTTATTATGAGTGTCTGACAACATTATGGAAAGGACCCTACAGAGAAATGAAACCTTTTTCTTACCTTTCTCTTGATCCCGTCTGTTGTGGTGTCCAAGTTCTGCTCAAGGAGAAGTCTCGTTGTGAAATCTGAATATCCATATACTCTGATGGCCATCGAATTTAAAGACCTTGTCCACATTGTGGAAATCATCTACATATTCAGCCATGACATTGAAAATCTTTTAGATTACACTAAGCTGCGCTTTCTGTACTCCAACACAACAAACTCTGCCTGGCTGGCGCTAACATTTCCACCATGGATGTATTCCACTATTCCACCGTTGTCTTCCAGCAACACGTCTTCAGAACGAGACTTGTCCTTGAGCGAGACTCTTTCCATAATATCAGACACTTATAATAACAATGACATGGCAAAAACAAGCACTGTTAGTGGACGTAAATGCCAATGTCAGCTTGCCCCAATAGTATTACATTGCTGTCTGTGAGCAGATGTCGTCTACAGCGCTCTCCATCAATACTGGACCAGTTTCAGAAATTGTTGTCATTATTAGTCAGTTAGACACAAAAATGTGGGAAAATAGGGGTCTGGTAGAAAAATACCAAAGTTACCCTTTAACATGTCACTTTTTTAAAAAAATATGTTTTTGTCATATATGATATTTGCCTGTTTTTTGTTTTTATTTGAAGCACGTTGAGTCTACGCCTGTCGTATGAAATGTGCTGTATAAATAAAATTAGATTGAATTGCATTCACCTGTAGAATCAACATAAAAAAGATAATATAAAATGGATGTGTTTGTGTTTGACAGTGTGAAGGAGGAGGTTTTCTGGAGGAATTATTTCTACCGGGTGTCTCTGGTCAAGCAGTCGGCTCAGCTCA
>CAKALG010014153.1:0-12500 GCA_916700815.1 Helicolenus hilgendorfi
AATAATTCTTAGTATTAATTTGATACTCTTATATTAAATTAATTAATTAATTAATGTATTTATCTTACTTGTATAATGTGTTTACTTAGTTATGCAAACTGTGTACTCTCCAGTAACAGAGAGAAAAACAAATTACATCAATTTGCTTAACAGCCAACTGTCTCAGGAACTAACTTTTAACTAGGACTGTTATCATACAAAAGACAGGGAAGATAATAATTTCCCCTTTAACAGCAGCCACAACATAAGTTAACCCACAAGCGAAATCACTTACTGGGGAGCGGTCGCTCTATCTATCAACAAAGGAGATGCCTGCTTTAACGAGCGAAAGCACTCGCTGCTGAGCAATACACACTGTAAAAGGAAATGAATTAGCCGACAACAGCCCAACAGGGCTCGTTGTCCGACGGAGGCTCGCCGATACTGTAGCGCAAACACTTAGCTCAGCGGCAATAAACAATAAAGGAGACCGAAAACAGACTCCTATCAACAAACGTAACTTAAACTCTAACGACGGGAGGATATACTCACCTTGCTATCCTAGCTCACCTGTCGTTAGCCTCGCTGAATATAACCGGCGAAAACACCGGTGTTACAGCGTCGAAAGTGTAGCCGTGATTAGCTAATCGCAGCCCTTGGAGGACAAAACCGTAGCTCCAACCATGCGGTTGCAGGGCTTCCAGCGAAAAGTCAATGGCTTATCTTTCTTTTTTAATCAACCTGCATTCGCGGATTACCTGCCGCGAGAAGATTCAAGGGACATCTCTGATGATGACGTGGGCTTATATAAGCTACGTCATCCCAGGTCACATGTGACTTTGTTGATATTAGATACTCGACCTGCGCGTGCGCGAGATGGATAACATCCAGTGTTAAACACTGCCTCTGGCGGTCAGGAAGAATGAAATAGAACAGTGTATTCTCCTGTTGGAATTGACTCTTGTTTTGAGCACCTGATGTGTGCATGGGGCCTGCTGGGTACTGCGCCCTACTAAAGTGATCATTTGGTGTCTGCTCCATGCCACGTTTATCTAATCTGGATAAGGCCTGTGCGATAGTGCAAGTTGAGGCTGGTCCGCAAAACCAAGTTGCAGCTTTATTTGGAGTAATGGTAAATGGTAAATGGACTTGCTTTTATATAGCGCTTTTCTAGTCTTCCAACCACTCAAAGCGCTCTACACTACATGTCAGCATTCACCCATTCACACACACATTCATACATTGATGGCAGAGGCTGCTAAGGTGCCAACTTTGCCCATTAGGATCTAATCTCATTCACACAATTTGGAGCAATTAAGTGTCTTGCTCAGGGACACAACGACATGTGACCTGGAGCAGCCGGGGATCGAACCACTGACCTTCTGATTGGTGGACAACCTGCTCTACCCTCTGAGCCACAGCTGCCCCAGCCCTGGTACCATCTCCAAACTGAAGGCCAAGTTCCGTGAAACCGGTGATGTAAAAGACAGACCGCAAAGTGGGCGTCAAAGGAAGACAACACCCCAGGAAGACCGGTTTATCACCCTTACAGCACTGAGGAATCGTAGGCTGTCTTCAAGAGATTTCAGAGGTTTGCAGGACGTTATGGCATACAGATCTCTGATCAGACGGTCAGGAACAGAACACACTCAGCCAATCTCAGAGCTCATAAGGCTACCAGGAAGCCTTCAATGACTGCCCTTCACCGTCAGGCCCGTTTGCGCTGGTGTCGACAACACAGACAATGGAACCTGAACATGTGGGGGAATGTCATGTTCAGTGATGAGCCCAGGTTCTGTCTGCAAAAGTTGGATGGCAGGGTCAAAGTATGGAGACGACGCAGAGAATGCTATGCTGATTGTTGCACAGATTGAGTAACAGCTTTTGGTGGGGGCAGTGTCATGGTGCGGGGCGGCATCTCCCTCACTTGCAAAACAAGGCTTTTCATCATTGAAGACCATCTCAATGCAGAGAGATATCGGGATGAGATTCTGCAGCCAGTGGCGATCCCATATCTCCACAATCTGGGACCTAACTTCATCCTCCAAGATGACAACGCTCCCACAGACCCAGGGTTATCACAGACTACCTCCACAATGTGGGAGTAGAGACAATGGAATGGCCTGCCAAGAGTCCAGACCTCAACCCAATTGAACACTTGTGGGATCAGCTTGGGTGTGCTGTGTGTGTTAGAGTGATCAACACAACCACGCTGGCTGACCTGCAACGAATCCTGGTTGAGGAATGGAATGCCATCCCACAGCAACGTGTGAACAGGTTGGTGACCAGCATGAGGAGGAGGTGCCAGGCTGTTGTGGCTGTGTATGGATCTTCCACCTCTACTGAGGCTCCTGACGGTGTATTAAATTAATAGTGTAAAAGTGTAAAATTGACAATATGTCTTGTTTGTTCCTTGTTACTGATAGAGAGTTCAATCATCCAATCCACCAAACAACTCAAAACAAGAGTCAATTCCAACAGGAGAATACACTGTTTACCATTGGCAGAGCATTTTGGCAATTTTTTCTTGGGCACTACCCACATAATGTGTTGGACATCATATGAATGTAAATAAACAGGCTTTCCAAAGAGTAAAATACAATGCCAACAAGCATTGTAACAACAGAGTAAGTAGTATAATAAAAGATTGATACTTGACGTCTGTGTATCGATACAATATTGCCTAGCAAAACATCGTGATACTAGGCTGTATCAATTTTTCCCCCACCCCTACTAGTACTAATGTTGCATTTTGCCTTGCAGCTCATATCTGCTCCAATCAGATCATGGGATGGGGAGAAAAGGCCATTGAGATCCGCTCTGTGGAGACCGGCCATCTTGATGGTGTCTTCATGCACAAAAGAGCTCAGAGGCTCAAGTTCCTCTGTGAGAGAAATGACAAGGTAAGAGAGATGCAAACACTTAGAGTGTGTTGGTAGTAAGGTCATTAATAGCAGCTGAATTTAATGACATACATGTCCTTGTGTGTCTGTGCTGTTCCCCAGGTGTTCTTTGCGTCAGTGCGGTCTGGAGGCAGCAGCCAGGTGTACTTCATGACGTTGAACAGAAACTGCATCATGAACTGGTGAAGGAACAGCCGCTCTGGTCAGTGTGTTGAACCCAGCAGGGTTCAGAGAAGGAAGTGAAATTCTCACAAACGCATGCACACAAACACTCTCCCGTTCTCTCCAGCTCTTGCTCTCTCTCACACACTCATGCTCCAAAGACACACACTCATAGACAAACACACACATATACACAAACAATCTTTCAATCCATTCCTGCCTACATGTGCACTCCTTAAGACACAGTTTCTACAGAGGCCCCCTGATCACACTCTGCCTGGAAGATTCATGAAAAATCACTGATGAGCTTCAAATGTTAATACCATCTATTGATTTGTACTGTAAATATTCCTGTCTTGATTTACTTTACTTGGTGGACCTGTGTTCTGTCGTAACTATTTAGTTCCTAATTGTGAAGTATGTTAAAAACATTCCTCGATGGTTCTACAGTACGTTTTGAAGAAGGCATTATTTACCAATACTGTATGTTGAAATGAAGCTGTAAATAGGTAGCACCTTACACTTAGATCTGAATCATTTGCAGGCCTCTTATATTATATAGCCTCCATTCAGCGCGTTGCCACCAGACACATGGACGTCAAATAATAAAATGCTGGAACGCCCATCTGCAGTGGCTTGTGGACCCCCATTGGGGCTTCCACAGTTTCAGGGAGGTTTAACGGAAGGATTTAGTACAAAAAAATATTACAAAGGGACGTTAAAGGCAGGACAAAGTAGCTTGTTGAAGTATTTTCAGTTCTGTATAGTAGACAGTAACCTGAAGTCCGACTTTCACTAACTTTTTTCTGGCCTGAATGGCGAATGATGTTGCAACTCTTCACAGCAACAGCAAGTAAGCCTTGAATGCATCAAAAGCAAAAATAGATTTCAGGTGAATAAATGATCGAACCAATCAGAAGTCTCATAAATGTGCAGTACTCCGAATCAGTAATGTGAAATCTCCTGCTTTGCCTTTTCTTTTTTCTATGGTTTAGGTGAAGCCGTTCATTATTTAACTCATCAGGCTTGTATCTAAACTTTTTGTTTTCTTAGATTTACAAAATACAAAACTTTGTTATTTATATGTAGTGATTCTGTATTGGTATTAGCCTACTGGTATTCTTAATTTTACTGTAATTATATTGCCATTATATTGCAATATATGCTATTCTGTGGAGTCTTTGTTTGAAGAGGGGAGTTTGTGTATTTGGCTGGTAGTGATGGGGAGTCTGATGACACCTCAGGAGGAGAGAGATGGGACGGGATATTATGTCAGTAAAGGAGGACGTTGTCACTGAGATAATAGTGATTAAGGGAGATCATTTTCGTGGTCCTTTCACCCTCCTACCACAGTGATCTACTCTACTGTATTATATTTCAGTTCTTAGACTATTTCGTTGGTGTGGATTTTTTTTTGTGTTTGCAGAGAACAGCTTAGTGTGGTACAGTTCATTATTTGTCTTAGGCCAGTGGAAACGATTTAATGTAGGGTGACTCTGCAATACCACAGAGGACTCCATCTCATCAGGCACTTTGGGGAACACATGAGACTTACCGTAATATATTTTATATCTATACATTCTGCCAAAGTTCACAGCATATTCTGCGGCGGGGAGATGAATCACGGGCAAAGGGAATATTGCTTAAATGGCGACTATAACAGATCACTAACCGATGTTCCTTTCTGTATATACATCCAAAAAGTCAGCTGCCTTTTCACTAATATTATGGTGTCTTGCTTAATTAGCTGCTTGGGATTTCTTATACACTGTGTTTGTTAGTAGTACATAGAGTAGTAGTTTTTCCACGTTTATTTATGGGAATTAGCTGTCTGCTGCATGAGGGAGGTACTGTGTGCTCTCATACACCAGGCAGTACGGTAGAAGTGCGAGGTGGCGTTATCAGGAAGTAGCTTTGTGATTTTCCGTCAGCAGTGGGTAGGTCAACACATGCTTTTTGTTCAGTGATTCACACACTGTTACAACACCACTGTGCTTCCACAGCACTTTGGTAGCAACAGGTGGACATTTTAAAGTCAAGTCACTCCTATCATGCATCTTATGAGCATGGAGTTGTTGGGAAAATGTCTACGTTTTTCAACAAGTTAGTTCTTCTGTTATAAATAGAAGTTGACATGTTAATGCTAAAAGAATGGAAAATTAAATTTTTTTGTGAAACTGCCAGTATGAAACACTTTTGGTTATCATGAAAGGAATCTTGGCTAGTGATCAATAGCATAGTCTGCTAAAAGTCTCTAAGAAGATATATTTCATACAGGCAAAAAGAAAGCTATTAAGAGTGCAGTATATGCTCAGGGCCGAGGGCGTTTAATCAAAGATTATATAAATAGATGGTGAGATTATAAAACAAACTGTAAATGGGCATGGAAAGCACTTTTCAATAAACATACATTTACAAATATATCTCGAGCAGATACTTGGTGTGCATGTAAGCCATTGAAATAGAGTATATAGTACTGTATCAGAGTTGTTTTCCCTTTTTTAGCGAATGTGTTTTTATTCTTGAATATCTGTTAATGTGCCATGACTTACATTTTAAATGTCACAGTTACAATCCACCAGGAGCTCTGGCACTCATGCTTTTTATGGTCAAATCATAATTTTTTATCAATCTGCCATGTTTACAGTTAAAGCAGTGCCTTGGAGTTGGGAAGGTGAGTGGTTTAAGGATGGGTTATGAGCCCCCCCCCTCCCCCTCCCCCACCCAAACACACACACATTTGTCTCTTACTTGAAATCTCATGAAGAAGAGGCACATCTATATTTACTCTCCCTCAATATGATTTATGTCCTGTGCCACTTAAGTGCACTTAGGTCAAATCCAGAATAAATGGACTTGAAATTCTTTTTTGGCAGCACGTTAATAACCTAAAAATCCAATAATCCGTTCAGAAAGTTGCAATAACAAATAAGTCAACACATGTCCGACTAATCGAGTGTACTCACAGTGGGAGTCAGCATAGTGAAAAGCCATACGTATGAAACGTGTCTGTAGAGAAAACTTAGTACTTGTGCACAGATCAAATCCAACTGTGTGTAATGTCTGCTCACAAAATGTAGGTTCTTGCAGCAAAGATGAGATAAGCGCTTCTTCTTTAATGATGTTGATTGTGTGATCTTGTAGTTGGGGAAAGTAGCTTGATATATTCTGAGAAGCTTATTTTATAAAATATGTAAATTAGTCTATATTGAGAAATCAAAGTGAATGTACATCTATAAGACAGATTTGTATTTATATGAAAATGTGTATTGCTCAATTAATCAAAGCACAATGTATTTTAAGGCAGAGAGATCAAAGCTAGAAGTGAGTCTAACAGAGATGGAGTTATTTTTCCTCATTAACTCAGCAGTCGTTAAACTCGTCAGTATGTAATCAGTCTGAGTAGTTGGTCGTAGTGAAACGAGTCGACAGCTGTGTGTATGTACACTGTCAGTTACTGCAGCGTTTCTGTTGAGTTATCTAGATATAAAAAATAATGTCTGTCCTCTTGTTATCAGAACTGTGGCTGTGATTCAGACACTTGAGGTGACTCACAGATTGGTGTTGGCTGGTCAGGTGATGTCAGGAAACATCACACAGGTGGTGCAGCGGTGATGCGAAGGGGCGTGACGGCCCTTGATGTTAGGTTATTGGCTCTTGGCTTTGATATTGGATCAAAAAAGGCAGCATTTAGTAAGTGAGAAGTGCATCGGATGAATTAGTGTCATCTATTGAATACAGACAAAGACAATTAGTAAATTATTATTTCCTGACAACTTAAGTTTCGTGTTTTTTTGTCACCAGGTATGAAAGTACGACAGCCTATTTGCTGTCACACCAGAAAAGAAAACGGTATCACGTTATAACGTGAAAAATGTATTGTTATAACAGGATGTTTTTCGCATTATAACAAGATATTTTCACATTATTACAACAAACAAACTTATAGAGTATGGTCTAGAACTGCTCTATATTTGGGATGCACCGATACCGGATTGGATATCGGGTTGATACTGACTCAAATAGCTGGTCGGATATCGGTGACAATTGGGCCAATCTTTTCAATTCAATTCTGTTTATATTCTCTATACGTTATACACTGGAAATTTAATTCCTGTTGAAGTTTTGACCAATTTGTTGCTGCATTAAAAAGATTTACACTTGAATTGTAATTCCTGATCATTTTGAAGATTTTTTACCAAGTTGCTGGTGCATGATTTATTATTTTAATGATTAATAACAGTTCAATAAATTTATGTCTAAGTATTTATTTGTTACATTTTGTTTTACAACGTTAGGAAAGTAATGTGTAAGTCAAGCCTGATGTTGCCTTACACATGAAAGAATGATCCCAGTCGCTTCCACACAGCGAGGCATACAGCTTATTAATTAAACACGATATTGGATCAGTGCTCTGTATCGGCCGACACCCATAGCCCAGGTATCTCTATCGGTATCGAGACTGAAAGAGTCGGATCGATGCATCCCTTCTCTATATGAAAAGCATTTTGAGATTAATTCTGTTATGATTTGACACTGTATAAAAATAAATTGAGTTGATTTGAAACTTTACGTTAGTACTTTACGTACTTTCATGTTATAGGAATAAAAATGTCTTCTTATAACATGAAAAATGTCTCACGTTATAATGTGATAACTTTGTATATTGCTATAACGTGATATAAGTGATCACGTAAATCGTGTATTGTTATACGTGATAAGTTTGTATGTTGTACTAACATGCAAAAACATCTTGTTATAACAACTACATTTTCACGTTATAACGTGATACTGATCCGGGGTTTTTTCGGGTGTAGCAGCAATATGCTGCCATAATTCAAGTCCTCAAAGAGGAACTCCACTGATTTTACACATCAAAGTCTGTTAACAGGTATTGGAGAGTACTAGGGCATAAGGTAAAAGCATTTTGTGGATCCAGAGGGAGCTGTGTGAAGTCTGATAATTACCTGATGTGTTGTCGCTTCAGTCAGCGTTGGTTGGGGCTGAAGACTACAAGTTAGAAAATGAAATCAACGTGGAGGTGTGGAGTTAGAGAGAGGTCACTACACCTCTGTAGCCCGCTGCTCATCTCTGCTTGAGGCTTGCAGCTTGAGGCTACATTAGCCGCTACAAGCATAAACACACCTGAATCTCCGACCAAACTGTCAGCACTCGCGTTATGTCATGTCATATGTCAGCTTATGTCATTCACAAACACTGCAACAGGAAATGAACTGGGACACATTTGGAATGTTTACAACTGTTACATGGTCTATAGAAGTTGAATGCTAAATCGGTGGAACACTCTTTGTATTTCTAATGCTGAAGTTGTGCCCCAACCACTAAATACAGAGTGATGGTCAGACATTTCCTCTACCAATTTATTTGCAACATCTCAGTTGTTGCCTGGTAACATCAGTCAACACAATGACATTGAAACAGACTGATGTGTAAAATCGGTGGACTCCTTTAACACACATTTACATGTTGCATAATATAACATTTACTTGAAATACTTAAATGTATTTCTACCTCTGCTGCACAAGTTTAGTGAGGCACACTACTACTACTACTACTACTACTACTACTACTACTACTACTACTACTACTACTTCATTTGCAGTTAAATAAGATAACATGTCTAACTAAAAATCGGGCAAAATACCATCGCCTCATCTTTATTGTCTGATTTGTGTTGACAGTTGTTTTTCTGGATAGCATTGCTAGCAAATAATTTGACTTAGTAAAAACGAGCTCTTGCTCGACCTCTTGTGACAATGTTGTAAAATTGTGATGAATATCTGCACATAGTTTTTGGGTGAGGTAATACAGTCTGTCATCAACTTGATTGAGGCTCCAAATATGAATCTTGTCTAATTTTATGCAGCAGAAATTCTTACAATGGTTTGCGGTGGTTTGTAACACAGAAGAGTAGTTCTGGTTGATGATTTCCCTAAAAGCACCTTAAGGTGTAAAAGTGCTATTTCGTTTCGTGCCAATAGCCATTAAAAGAACCTCACAACTCTTTAGTTTTAGTGTTTAGTCCGACCAAAAGCATATAACTCTGATCAGATGCACAGAGTTTGTCATCAGAAAGAAAGAGGCACCACTGAGTTGTACAGTAGGTGTAGAACATCGTCCTGAGATGATGACGTTTCTTTTTAATAAGCAATACAAGCATTTGAATAAATCAAAACGGTGGCTGTTCATCTCAGTGTGACCTACAGGAAGTGACTCTTCAGTGGCCTTTGGCGGGCTGAATGTAGGCTGGTTTGTGTGTTGCTTTTTACAGAAGTAATATGTACTTTTAGTTTTGTTTGTAATCACAAGAAGTTTAACACAATCACCTGTTGGGATGCTTGTTCTTGTTTTGCTCTAACGAAATCCCAGAAACTGCCTTTGCGAACTCAAAGTATTGATAAACGGATGATGGATGATAATCTGACGAGGCACTCCTCTCTCATAGCATATATTTCTAATCAATAACGTGTGAATGGACTAGCAGCTGTAGCCGGGAGCGAGGCAGATCAAACTTGGGGAGCTCTAAAACGACGTGGATCTTTGGACAGAACTACAATATCTATTATTCTTTTTAAATAACTTCTTTTCTTTTTTTTTAAAGACGGTAAACATCTTTGCAATGTTTTAGTGTGTTTGCGCGCGCGTCTGTGTTACTTGTGAGAGGTTAACTCCTGATTGTATTTCATAGACTGATAAACTTTAAACTTTCAAAAGATTGTGTTGAATGAATTCATGTCTTAATACAGAATTGTTTGAAAAATAAAATACCTTAATCTCATTAGTCTCGTTTCATTTCTTTGTAATAGGTTTTAATTTCTATGAACTACATGTCTTTGAATTATCATTACTGCTCATGCTGAAGGTGGGCAGAGCTACGTTGGGATTACATCAGGTCACTGGACTTACTTGTACTAATAAAATTATAACTATTGTTGTTCTAACAATTGCAACACAGTGTGTACACAGAGGCCTTTTCAGGCAGAATCATTAAGAAGTACTTTGTGGGTTTACCGTGGGTGTGCAGGGCTTTTAACAATACAGGTAGTGAAAATGTGAAATATACTCACTGTTTAACCACATGATGGTGCTAAACTCTGCTTGGACCTGTTGTTCCTGTCACTGGATTTGTGTGACATATTTAACACTACTTGAAAGACTTTACTTTGCTTCAAAAGTCGAAATTCTCACTTCACTCGTTCAATATTCACAGCCATGCCATTCAGTTGATTAAATTAATTGTCTAAAAGATTGTTTTTTGCAATAAACCCCTTTTTCATCCTTATTTTGAGTACCTTGGATGCTGAGTGAGCTGCAGCACCCCCTGGTGGCTGAAGGTAAAAACACTTCAGTCCTGCAAAAAACTTAATGTCGTCCTGTAAGAAACATTAAAGTTGAACTTTAATCAACAATAAGGAAAAAACATAAATTGAACTGAACTTACCTGAATTATTAGTCTGTCAAACAATGAGTAATATCAAAATATCAAATAACATTGCTGTGACGTTTTTTTCTACAGTACAGTAGAAACACAGAACTACTGATTCATAACATTTGAGAAATTTCGTTGGTGATTGTGAAGGTTCAGGTTCTTTCCACACATTTCTGATTAAATATGTTACTTAGTTTGCTGTGGGGAACTACTACTATCGTATCCCCTGTCAGTTGTTGGAGTATTTCCAGCTTTAAACATTGTATTTTGTTGTTGCTAGCTGCTGTTTTTATTATACTGGTTTTAAAGGAACAGGTGTGTAACATTTTAGGGGATCTATTGGCAGAAATGGAATATAATATTCAGAAATGTTTCCTTAGTGTATAATCACCCGAAATTAAGAATCGTGTTTTCGTTAGCTTAGAATGAGCCCTTCATATCTACATAGGGAGCGGGTCCTCTTCACTGACCCCGCCATGTTTCTACAGTAGCCCAGAACGTACAAACCAAACACTGGCTCTAGAGAGGCGTTTGTGTTTTTACGTTACCTGAAGGCCACCGTAGTTCTCTGATTCACTTGTGAAACTGCGGTAACATGAACAACAGAGAGCTAAACCGTGGTACCGCCAGCTACCGTCTGACTTCCGTTGCTCCTAAAGTACTGTTATTATGGTAAGGATGGCCTCTGAGCGAGGCGTTACCACGGTTTTGCACTTAGTGGCTCACGTTACCACAGGCTTGGAAAGGGAGGAGTGAGCGAGGGGTTACTCGGTTGGTTGCAATTTGCAACCACACTGCTAGATGCCACCATATCCTACACACTGTACCTTTTAAATAAAATATTTTTAGTAGGCCAGCCCCCTTTCTTTAGTAGAATAGTCGTTTTTTATGGGTTTTTTTCATGCAGGATGACTTACTACCCTGGAAAGACCAGGGTAGTAAGTCACAATACGATTAAGCAAGTATCTTAATATATATATATATAAAAAGAAAAGAAAAGAAAGTTCGGAAACTTGTGTTTGGTCGATTATTTCTCTTTTGTTACAATGCTAATTGGCATTTTATTTTACATCGTTGGAAAGCCTGTTTATTTACCTTTACAATGATGTCCAACTTGTAAGGATCATGCATTTGTGGGATGAGCAGCACAGCTGATTATGTGGGTAGCACCCAAGAAAAATTTGCCAAAATGCTCTGCCAATGGTAAACAGTGTATTCTCATAAGGCTACCAGGAAGCCTGCAATGACTGCCCTTCACCGTCAGGCCCGTTTGCGCTGGTGTCGTCAATACAGACAATGGACCCTGAACATGTGGGGGAATTTCATGTTCAATGATGAACATGAAATTCCAAAGTTGGATAGCAGGGTCAAAGTATGGAGACGATGCGGAGAACGCTATGCTGATTGTTGCACCGATGGAGTACCAGCTTTTGATGGGGGCAGTGTCTTTTCACTGACCAAATAAGACAAGAAACAGTGACTTTTGTTTGGGGGGTGGCATCTCCCTCACTGGCAAAACAAGGTTTGTCATAATTGAAGGCCATCTCAATACAGTGCGATATCGGGATGAGATTCTACAGCCAGTGGCAATCCCATATCTCCACAATCTGGGACCTAACTTCATCCTCCAAGATGACAACGCTCGCCCCCACAGAGCCAGGGTTATCACAGACTACCTCCACAATGTGGGAGTAGAGACAATGGAATGGCCTGCCAAGAGTCCAGACCTCAACCCAATTGAACACTTGTGGTATCAGCTTGGGCGTGCTGTACGTGTTAGAGTGATCAACACAACCACGCTGGCTGACCTGCAACGAATCCTGGTTGAGGAATGGAATGCCGTCCCACAGCAACATGTGACCAGGTTGGTGACCAGCATGAGGAGGAGGTGCCAGGCTGTTGTGGCTGCGTATGGATCTTCCACTGCTACTGAGGCTCCTGACGGTGTGTGTGTGTATATATATATATATATATATATATTGAGTTGAACACTTTCTAAGTGCGGA
>CAKALG010014157.1:1045-34077 GCA_916700815.1 Helicolenus hilgendorfi
TCTCATACGGCAGTTACAGCAGATAACGCCATCCTGACTGACTGCGTCATCGCTGAAGTTTAGCAGCCACCCTCCGGTTCCGCCTCAGATAAACTCTGTTAGCTCTGTCAGCACTTCTTTCACTGTTTGCTGCTAGCACCGTTAGCTACTAGCCGGCTCTCAGCTGTCTCCATGTCGAGAGCCGTGTGGAGGCAATAGATATGCTCTGAACTGAGCACCTTTAAGCAATTTAAGTGCTTAACTGCTCCAGTTAGCATCCGTTTCCTGTTGGGGATATTCTTTTTCAGCAATGCTGAAACTGTAGCCCCTGACCGAGGCATGCTAGCTCTAGCCTCCCATCGCCGTTAGCCGGCTCAGCTGTCGCCATGCAATAGAAATGCTCCCAATCTCACATTTAGCACCTTTAATAATAAATTAAGCAAATTGTTATTGTTTATCATGCACCCTTTGAATATTCTTTGACATGTTTTTTTTGTGTGTTTGTATTCGGCGTATTATATTAGTAAAGAGATGAAACACACAAATATGTATTAAAGGTGAAGGTGAAGAGGTCTTTATTTTGCTCAGTCTGCCCCTCAGTTTGTCTCCAGCCACTTCCTCCCTGCATTGCCATTCTCCCTCCATCCACCAGATGTCTCTCCCACCTGTCCCAGTCACCTGACTCTCACTTCCATCTGCTCACCTGTTTCCACTTCCCCTCATCAGCCCTGCAGTATACAACACACCCATTTCCACTCATTTCCTGCCACATTGTCAACATTGCTTCTTGCCTTGCTTGCAAGCCACCTGTATCTTAACCCTGATCTGTGGCTGTATTCAAAACTACATACTACATTTTGGCCAAATCAGTACGTACTACTAGTATAGTATGCGGTTTCGATTACAGCCTGTACCTCTTACCTGCACCATTCCACTTCACCTGTGTTCTCTTCGGACCAGCAACTCATGCCGGTAAGCTTTTGTATTTTCATTTAGTCACTGAACTCTCCCTGTCTGCATGGACTGGCGGTTCTTGTTGCCTTCTACTCACCTGCTTGACATGTAATGATGCTATAATCCAGGGCAAGAAACCAAAGTTAGGTGTACAAATAAACATACTAACCCACCAACGGTTGCCGTTGAATCATGAATTAAATTTAGTTATGTCATTAGAGTTATCGGTGGTGGAAAGTAACTAAGTGCTTTTACTCAAGTACTGTAATTAAGTACAATTCTGAGGTACTTTACTTGAGTATTTCCATTTTATGCTACTATATAATTCTACTTCACTACGTTTCAGAGGGAAATAATGTACTTTTTACTCCACTACATCTATTTGACACATAGTTACCAGTTACAAAAAAACAAATGTATGATCAGTTTATAAAATATAATTTGTTTAAAATTAAACCACTGACAGCTCTAGTTTGGCCCCCTAATTTTTTCAGATCATTTCATTTAAATACTTGTTTGAACCTCAAAGAGATAAAATTCTCCAACATTTCACTAAAATCAAAGATTAGAGAAAAGTTTAAAATATTAATAGAAATTTGTTTTTTCTTTTCTACCTGATTTATCATCTCACGACCCCTCAGATTTATTTTGTGACTTTGTGGAGTCTGACCCCAGGATTGAAAACCACTGAACTAAACTACTGATACAATATATAATATAAATATAATACATTTTAATTCGCAAAACAAGTACTTTTACTTTTGATACTTTAAGTACATTTTGATTATAATACTTCTGTACTTTTACTTAAGTAAGATTTGAAATGAATTACTTTTACCTGTACTGGAGTACTTGTACATCGTGGTATTGGTACTTTTACTTAAGTAAAAGATCCAAGTAATTCTTCCACACTGAGAGTTATCAAAAGTAGACCTCATACTTTATAAGAGACTTAATAAGACTCAACAGTGACACAATCCCTTTGACCCCAAACACAGCTAGAGTTGGTCAGCTAAAGCACTTAAAAAACTGAGGTTTACTTATGTAACTTATGTAATAACTATTGAGAGAGCTCAGAGGGCTTTATGTTTGACCACCCAAGCTTTACTATCTAACCACTGTTCCGGTCATAAGAAAGATTTCCATATTTTAGGTCCAAATTAACACCATTTTCTTCAGCCAGAGCCACTCACTGGCTCTCAAACATCAACTTTACTGCTTGTTAAACTGTTCCATCTCCACTGCCAGCTCAGTATAGGCTACGTTAGCATTAGCCTTTTATAGGCCTCATGTAACTGTGACCGAATCCTCTGATTCTGTATGATTTCTCTCTTATGCAACATGACTGGTTGCATTCATAATGGATCCTACTCAGTTTGTCTCCCACCAGCCATGTTCCTCTAACGCTACATGTTCATCCAGTGGCCCTGTATTGTCAGAGGGACAGCCTTGACACACCTTGGCCCTTCCTCTAACTGATGTATTTACTCTATATCCTTGACAGAGTTACTGTTTGAAGGCTGCCATATTTCTGGCTGTGAGACTCCCTCCATTTGTTGTATCCTTACTGTCCCTACTGTCTGCGCACTGACTGACTGACTGCGTCTCTTGAGTTCTATTTCTGCCTCGCTGCTATCTATCTATTGTAGGCACTGCATTCATCAAGGTTAGCTCTCTCCAGTCTGTCAGCATCTTCTCCAGCTGTTCCTCTGTATAGTTACCAGGAGCACTGACGTGAAGGATTCTAACTTCCTGTTGACCTCTGAGCATGTATGTTTGTTTTCCTTTATTTTCAATGCTCAGGAATTGAAGAGGTTTTTTTTAATTCTGCTGTCACATAGACTCTTGATTTAGACGTGTAATGTGCCCTCGCCGTGAAGAGCTGTGCAGGGGCAATAGAAATGCTCCTAATCCCGTATTTAGCACCTTTTTAAAGAAAAAAACCCATTGCAGATGTGAAAAAGTGGTGCATAACTTAGCCTCCTGTCCCCAAGCTCTTCAAATAAAATCCACCACTAAAACGATTCCCTTCCTTGAACACAACTCAAGTTTTTACAATCTTCCAACTACAAGAACTCATCAGAAACAGACATTTTACTGAGAAACATTTCTCTTAAATCATTATATAATTAGCAATAAAACATCAGTTTAATTTAAATTAAACATCCGATAAAGCCTTTTCTCTTCAGGAAAACCATTAAACCCGCCTGTTTCTATAACTAATGTTGGTGTACCTGAATGCAACACAGGGATCTTTGACTTATGGTTAAATTCTTCACATAAGCTTCTACACTATAGTTAGTTTTATAAGAATATGTTTAGAATTTAAGTTTGTTCCAAAAAATCAACAGTCAATCTTTCCTTATACTATTATTAAAATTTGTGTTAAGTAATTCTTTTTTTTTTAGCACCTGAGGAATTTTATTATCAGATGATTTAATTTAAGGCAAATCATATTTGAATCTATCTGACGGCTGCAGGTAGTTGTTAGTTGTCTTCTTAATTTAAACGAGCCGAAGTGTGAGTAACATTTTACATGCACAAATGATTTTTGAGCCTCTTTGTCATTGGATTAGATAATCACTGTGTCCCTCTGCAGGGAATAGAAAAGGCGGTGACTTCATGGCTAAGATGCATGAGTTTCTGGGAATTCTGTCACCTCATTAGTGATTTTTTTATTAAAGGCAGCTAGTTCAGCTGGCTGGTCTCGTATGGATTCCTCATCCCTGCAATGGTTTATCCGTGTATATGATATGTTTTGGTTTAAATGGTTTATTATTTTAGTTTATTTGCTGAACTGATTAAGTTTTAAGTGGTAAAATTATGTTTTAATTCCTACATTTTTTGCAGTAATTGTGTTTGAAGTTAACTTGCCGTTGTTGGATTATTATTGAAATCAGGAATTATGACGTCTCATCCTTTTGTCAGAAGTTGAACTATGCAATATTATAAGATGGGACTGGAATTCCTGCCTTTGCTCATCAACTTGGTATTGTTAATTGAATGCATAATACTATATTTCATTTCAAAATAATGAATTATTGAGTGATACAGATTTTTCCTTCTTTATATCTTCTTTGATTTCTTTAAAATACAAGTCACTAATGTCTGATAATCAAACAACCACCAACAGAATGAATTAAATAAAAAGCTAAAAAAAAGTTCAGCATTTACCAGCATATGAACTAAAACGTCAGCGAGGCCCACATTGTGACCTTTCCTGATTGATGTGTGTATGACGTGTACTTGAGAAATCAAAGCAACCCTTTGGGGCAACACGCAGAGCTGCAAATGAGGAGCTGTAGCATGGTGGTCTCTGTTGTCCATGTCATCTGGGACCTGGACAGTCCACTGTAGTCCTTCAAGAGCTCCATCAGTGCCCTGCAGGAGCTTCATCTCTCGCTCCGCTGTTGATCCAGAGACATCAGTGGTCAGTTACTCACAGATGCAAAGTCTCTTTCATGGAAGGCATCAAACATTCAGCAGCTATCCCCCATATTCCCTCTAATCCATATGAACTATGGACTTTTTTGACACTTTGTTGTTAGTCCTTAAAAGTAATTGTCCCCTTTAATAAATTACTTTACACAATCCCTGTACAGAAATAAAGGTCTTGATACTGTCGTTCGTAGCTATACCTAATAAAAGTAATGCACTGTAATTCATTTATATCCCACAAAATCAATTTGTATGTAATCCACGTAATCGTAAACCAGGAAGTATAAAGAGGGACGGACGCAGCATAGGGAGGACGTCGGGGTGGATGGATGGGTCAAAACTCCAGACTTTCATCCAGGAGACCAATGTTTGTACCCCGTGTGAAACCAAAAGTCAACATTGATTTATTTGTCCAGTAATGTCAGTACTTAAGTTCCAGCATGTCCATAGTCATTTTAACCCAAACCACAATCTTTTCCTAAACCTAATCAAGTACTTTTGGTGCCTAAACCTAACCAAGTTGTTTCCTGTGAAGACAGAAGTTTGTTTTGAAAAGACTGTATGCATGTAACGGGCGGAAATTGCCAAGTGTTGCTGGACATTCGTAGGAAAACGCACAAAAAATGAGAACTTTTCGTAAGATATCATAGGAACCGTTGCATGAGGATACGCACGGAGGCTCTCTGTAAATGACGAACCAGGCTTTCAACTAACGCCAATGTAAACCCACCCGCGGCATTATCCAACGGTCAGAGCATGTGTTAAGTATTAAGAGCGTGAGGGCGGGCTGGTGGGGTGGAGAATGAGTCAACAACCACAAGACTTTCAACCAGGACCATTGAAAGTAACTGGTGACCTATTATGTCACGTAGTCCCGTGAGTCAAATGATCCCTAGTCGTGAGCCACAACCATTTCCTAACCCTGACTTAGTGGTTGTGTTGCCTAAACAGTTTAGACAACACAATAATAATAAACAATTTTATAATCACCCTTTTCTATGCAAGAAATGTACTGTAAACCTACAATTTGCAGTTTACCATGGACATGAAATGTTCAGCGGACACATTAAAATGAAAGTATGTCTAAGATAAAACCAACACAAAAACACTAGATTATGATTGGATCCATCAAGATGTAAATTAATATTCTAGATATTTTACATTCATTCCAGCTTAACATATATGTGAAATAAGTCAATATGATTTGCTTGTACCATTTTGTTTTTGCAAAATAATCTAGTCATTTTATGACTTAATGAAATGTAGTGATGTCATATAGACAGCTTTGTGTGCTGGTGGCATGGCCATTGTGTGTTGTGAAGCCATTTAGGGAAAACAAAACTTTAATATAGAGAACTTTCATGTGACATAGGGCTCCTGCTATTATTTGTATTGCTTTGTTTCATTGTTTATTGCCACGTGTGGTCCCATGGTCCTATTGAAGGCCCAGGGCCACGGTTTGCCACTGCTTAAACCTAACTTCCTGTGAAAACGGAAGTTTATTTTGAAAGGACATCGGTCTCCGATGCCGAGGGGCACTGACCAAACAGCAATATTTGACGAGTTGGGAGTGAGAATGTGTTGATATTGGACATAATTACAGTAATCTCTGCAGAAACTGCACATGCACACCACTAATAATTCAACCCCAAGGATTTAAAAAAAGTCTGCTGAGATGAATAAGTCAAGTGTTACTTCTTTGTTATTTGCACGGCTGCAGGGTACCGAGCTAAGAAAAGAAACATGATGCTATCTGTGGTGGTCAGATTCTGAAATAAATAGGCTTTGAGTTGACATATTTAAGTGGGACTTTGAAACTGATAAGAGTAATTCATGAAGGATTTGGTGTAAAACCTTCACATTATGCCAGTTTAGTCCAGATATGCATCACACACTGATTACTGTGGTGCCAAGGAAATGTAGTGTGTTGTGTAAAAATGCAGACCGCGTGCTTGTGGCGGGCTCAGAGCGGATAAGGACGTTCTTTGCTATAAACCGCGCGGTTAATGACGCCGGCGTAGCTCGTGTGGTATAGCACCAAATCTCCGTTCCCAGCGGTAAAAGTAATCACGTGGGCAATCATTAAAATTCAGGCTCTGTTGTGATCAAAACTGCGGCGTCCACACAAAAAAGCTCCCTCTGCTCTTATAAAGCATATTTGGACCATTAGATAAGCCACAACTGACAATTAGGCCGTCGGTTGGCTCCCCCACACACAGTTTCCCGAGCCTGGTTCACATTTTAAACTCAATCTTTGCACGGCGCGAGCCAGTATCTGCCTTATCAAAGTCATTCAGTTTGTATAGCTGCTAAAAAAGTTGATTCTGCGGAGCTCCAGAGGGAGTTAATCCTGTCACAGTGAATTGTGCAATTGTTATTGGGTTTCTTCGTGCGCTGTGATTTGAACGTGCTTGCGTATAGTCCATCTTATCTGAGCCAGATGTTTCCAGGTTGAGGCCATTTTCCTTCATGTGACTTGAAGGGTGTTAAGTAAAGGAAATCACATCAGCTGTCTTCGGTTTCACAGACAGACTACTGTCACATGTACGCTCACATTCAGCACAGTAAACAGGAAATTGCTTAAGAGAATAACAAATCCTTTGAATGAGCTCCACGAGTAGCAGAAAACTAAACACAGGTGTATTATTTTATTATACCGGGTATAAGTTTGTGTTTTTTGTAAATGTGGTGTCTGTTGTTGAGCTCTTTGAAACAGTGCATGCCATTTTCCCAGACTGCCCCTCTTCAGGAAGCTGTGGTCGTATCCTGTACCTGCAGCCACCTGCTCTTCCCCACGGAGCGGCAAAAACATCTGCGACCGGCAGAGACTTGGCTGCCTGGTGTAAGCCCAGTGAGCAGACACCAAATCATAGAGGGCAGAGGGAGGAGGAGATATGTTGAAATAAAGAGGGACTCACAGATGTTGCATTGCAGATTAATGCTAATGACCCTAGCGCAAGGACAGGAGAGGAAAAAAAAAAGATGCTCAGTCATCCAGATGTGTGGAGGGAGCGACTCCCGGAGGAGTGGTGTCGGGACAGAGAGGAATAATTCATCCTCCAGACTGCAGAGCTCTGCTCGCATTTTGGGCCAAAAGGTCGCTGTGGATGTCTGGTGATCGGCCTCAGACAAACCTAAACTCCATCCATCCACCGTCTTATCAAGAAAGATGGGGAAACGTTAAAGGAAATCACTTTCCAACTTTTGCCTTTCTAAATCCAAAAGTGTTAGGAATGGATTAAACGGTTACCTGCTCTAATGTAAACTGCAATTGTTAGCATGTCTGGCTAACTACCTTACTTACAGTAACAAGCAGACTTCCATGGCCAAAGAGCCCATCATTAAAGCTGCAGCTGGTAACTTTTATAATAATAACTTTTTATCATAATTGCTCAAACTGTCGCTATATCCTGACAGTAGAAAATGAGAAATATTTTACGAAAAAATCATGTTCATCTGCTTCCTCCTAGCGCTCCTAATGGAATTTGCACACTTCCACCGCACCGAGGAAAACAGCCAATCGGAGCCAAGGAATCTCTTTTGCTATGTTCACACTAGGAGCGACAAAAGCAACAAAGCGTTCAAGCGTGGCCAGCTACATTGTCGGCAAGTCGCCGCTGAAGAGTTGCTCAAGCGCTCGTTGATGTAGTCATGTCATTAAATATCACTGGGAACTTGCTAACTGCATTTTTTTAAAGATGGAACGGAACAGGGTGAAACAAAAACATATGATTGGTTGATGCTTCACCGCGTCATTCAAGCTCTAAAAAAAAGTTGAGACCAGCTTAAATTCAATCTGTAGGTTGTCAGTTTGTAGCTTCATGTCAACGACTTCTATTGAAAATGACTTGTCGCTCGTAGTGTGAACACAGCATAACACAGCATAACGCAGCTGTCAGTCACTGCTCGCGAAGCTCGTGAACTCGGATCAGACGGTCAAACTAGGCAGCGCTGATCAAATATGAATCAATATTATGTTACTGTAATGCCTATTTCTCATCTCAAATGTTTTCAGAAAGAGAAAACTCATTTTACAGCTAAACCGTACACTAAAATAATGTTTCTGAAAACATTTGAGGTGAGAAATTGGCATTACAGTAAGATTACAGTAGTCATGCCTAGTTTGATAGATGATTCAGAGTTCATGAGCTTCGCAAGCAGTGATTGACAGCTGCCGTAGAGACTCCTTGGCTCTGATTGGTTGCTTTGCTTCGGGCATGGTGGAATCTTGTAATTGCCATTAGGATCACTAGGGGGAAGCAGAGGAACCTGATTTTCTTTCTCTCTCTCTTTCTCTTTTATCTGTCTCATGCACATAGTGACAAATATAAATAAGTTACCTACTGCAGCTTTAACTACTTTAGTTCACAGGTTGTGTTAAAAAAAAAATCCTAAAAACATATCCAGATTTCTGAAACCACTGTAAAATGTTTACATGCGCAACACATAACTGGGATACTCCAAAAAGCTGATCATAACAAGGCTACAGTGGCCAAAAAAAGCCCACATCTACAGTATTTCTCCTGCAGCTTCCTCCAGCTGCTCCCGAAGGCCAGCTGGGAGATGTAGTCCTTCCACCGAGTCCTGGCTCAGAACCAGCGCTTCCATCCAGTCAGTTGTGCTTGGTGTACCTCCAAAAAGATGTGTGGCATCATTCAACACCTCAAATGATCCAATAATCCGTAATAATACCACAGCCGGTGATCACCCTTCAACAGCACAATGAAAGGTCACGGAGGAGCGTGGCTCGCGTTCCAACACAAACAAATATGCGTTGTGTTTATTGATCATCTAAATCAGGTCATTATGAGGGGGCAGTGAAGCCATCGCTTGTTCTTGCTCGCTCAGAGAAACCTCCCCGGGATTACAGATGGCACAGCGTGGAGTTTCTGCTGCTGCCTGAGATGTGTTCGTTGGCACCGCAGAGAGCCGTGGCAACACACTGTAGAGGAAGAAAAGGTTTGTGTTGGATGAGAACCAGCAGAGAGGGTTGCGCAACGTCAGGCTGAGCTCACCCTGCGTAATATCTGGGATGGGGAGGGACGTTTGCAGCAGACAAACCATCCGAGTGGAGCTTGGAGAAGGATGGAAGGGGAATGAGAGCCAAGCTGTCTCAGAAGACGACCAGGTCCAAATCTTCTCCTAATAAAAGGTGATGAGTGGAGCGGAGCTCGGACTTTGTCATACAGACTTTCTCAGAATAAGCTGGAACCAGGGCTTCAAGTGTGTATACACATGTCAACACGTACAAGACAAAAAGAGAGATTGTCAGGAGGTGAAGCTGTAATGATGAGATCATTCAGGACAAAGTGTGAGATGAGATAACACACACACAACATCATCTTTCTCTCTGTGCTGAGGTCAGCGAAGTTACACTATAAAACTTTGTCTTATCACCAGAAAATTCAGGTGTGCGCACACACACTGGCACAGACCCAGCTCTTTGTAGTTGCACACACATGCTTGCCAGATGCACAAACGTGTGCTTTATATGTGCATGTATGCATACGTTGAAGCAACAGACTTGCACACATATGCACTGTTGTGCTCAGAGATTATTCAGAGATGAGTATGTTATTGTATATTATACACAGATATAATACATGTTATAAGCATTAGCCTATACATAGTTAATGCAGCATCACTGAAGGCTACTCGGCCCTATGTATATTACTGCTCAGCTAACCAGTAAATTGAAGGGTAGCAGAGGGAAGGCACTGGGAGGAATTAGCTCATCTGCAGCACCCTCTAGTGGAAATAAAATGCCATTAGAGTTTACAGCAGGATGATAGAAAATGTTTCAGCTGCCTAATTCTGTGGTCAATTATTAGTGTGATTTACACAATTGTTTCTATCAAAAAAGACAAGAGGAAAGTTATCCATATCAACATAACACTGAGGATTACATATATTGCATATAGGGAAAAGAGAGGTCTGTTGGAACAGTTACTACGTCTATGCCATTCACCATGCTCATAGTCAGCCACACCCTCTTCACTTTCAACCTCAAAGTGGAGACCTTCTGACTATTCCTCACAGTTTTGAAATTAACATTTTTGGCTCTTTAGTTCTTTTTCAACATATTGTTGGAAAGCTTATTTTCTGGCCTATCAGTTGATACCAGTGTTAGAAGTTTTGTTCGTAGCTAGCACGAAAAAGCGTGTCTGCTCTTCCTGGGACAGTTGGGGCAGTATTGTTTATAGGTCCTACCTTGTTACAAATCAATAAAAAGAAGACAAAAACAAGACAAAGGCCACTCAAAAACACTTTATTGACAATTTCTATATCTCGGTTTATTATGAAAATATAATAATTTTACAAATGTTTCCTTTTTCTCAAAGAAATGTGTGAACAAGTGACATTAACACAACAAGGTGTTTAATTTATTTCAATTTAAATTGTATTTCTTTTTGCCCAGAACAAGATGTCTCAACTGACCCGGGGAGGCAGAATTTGGGGAAAACGCACTCCTTGTACATTTAACAAAATTGGGCCTTCACGTTTGGGTTGGGCTCTACAAAATGATTTCCATTAGTGTTCAAATAGTCTGTGAGCAGGTTATTTGGTGTTGATACAAAAGTGTCTCAATGACTCCACTCTCCCCTACATCTATTGCATGGATGGTCCAGATAATAATGTGGATAAAAGGGGCACAAGGGAATCATATGTTTATAGTTATAGTGAGTTATACATTTGTGTTTTGGCAACTTGAAAAATCATTTACCCAAGGGAAGTGGTGGCCTCATCTCAAATTTCATTGAATCATGACATCATTTCATTGCATTAGGCTTGATATTTTTTCGAGATTAGACTATTGTACACATTCATCCACCCTGGCTGTTTCCCTTTTACCAGTGGGAGCCACTTTTCAAAAATGACAAACCATCATGACCCAATTCACAATAGGCCTTATCTATAAATCGTGAGAAGAGCAAATTTGTGCGTAAATGAATGTTCCGGACCATTTTTTACTGCCATTTCGACATCACCGTATATTATCTTGAATAGGTAAACCAGCCATTTTGAAGATATATGTACAGCATGTTTGATAAATCACAACTTTGTTTAATGCAGGAGTTATTGAAGAAATGTAAACATGTTAAATACTTTATAAATGAGACCAAATACAGTGGAAAACTCTTATAGTGATCACGTTTGTTTGGATCATATTTATTGTAAGCGGATGATTATAAAAAAAAAAATCTTTATTTCTCATGCAGATTACCACCTATTTGGCATTTGTATTATTAATATTTATTATATGAATATAAAGTAATTAAACAAACAGCTTCACTATTTACTTAACTTTAGTGACTGTTTCAAACCCTTTTCAAATTACCGTATACTGTACTGTGTTTAATTCAAATATACTATAATACAGTTCAGTACTATATTTAAAATCTAATTTAGTGTAGTTCAAATTTCAATCAGGCTATAGCCTAAAACAGTATAGTGCTGGTTACAAACACAGTAATGTCAGTAGTAGAAATAGGCTACCAAGCCACAGCTTGAAATTTTTAACAGGCATGAAAATAAACTTTAGGCTATCATTGCCTGATATGAAAAATAAAATATAATATGCTGTATATACATTTTTTCCACATGTGTTGTCATGTATGAAAATACCTAAAATGAACACTGCAAGCGGACTATTTGATTACTACAAAGCGTATTATTTAAACAGCATTTGTATAGAAATGATTCTGGCCCAAGCTTTTTGATCCATATAAGCTGTTGATCACTGTAACTGTGATCACATAAAGCGGTTTCCACTGTAAATGCACTTAGGCAGAGTTAACAGGCTCTCATTGTTTAACTCTCATCAGTAAAACAAACAGAATGTACTCTAGCCTTTCATATTAGATTCAATGCTATAAGTAGGCTACAATTATCAGAACAATACAAACATTCAGGCTCCTCATGTGGCACAAAGGTGTACAGCAGGTATAAAAGTTAAAAAAACGATGGAAGAAAATTATTTGACCCACCTGGGGGTCGCGACCCAATCTTTGGGAATGACCATCTTTTACCACAGCTGCTGTATGCATCACAAATTTGTTGAGAAAAAAACACTACCAGTCAAAATATTTTAAACCTAAAACTTTAAATGTGTGTTTGTATTCTTTGAATTTGTGCACACAGTGTACTAAAAACATGGTGCAGTGTACTTTAAGATGCACTTGAACCTAATGGAAGCCCTCCAGCTCAGACAGACACTTCAGCAGTGAGAGGGGTGATGAGTGTGTGTGTGTGTGTGTGTGTGTGTGTGTGTGTGTGTAGGAGTGCAGACTGCGACCAACAGCCAAAGTCTGCATTCCACAGCAGCAGTACTAGTACAGTCCCGAGTACTGTAGCACATTTATTACAGCAGCTGGATGTACAGGAAGCTGCTTGGCTCGTCTGCGCGCGCTTTATCGTGCCAAAGAGTTAGAGAAGAACTGGCCGAGGCCGCTGAGCGAGAAAAAGCATACATCACATGCTGCCACACTCCAAGTGAAACTCCTGCACCACTGCTGTCTGAAAAACAAAAGAATTAATCTTTGATATTGAAATTGACACGGAGCAGCCAGCTGGATGCCAACATATATATATATCCAACTGGGATGAGATTTCTCAGATAGAAGATGATGGCTATGAACAACTCGCAACGCGCTGTCACTGCGAGATCAGAGTGCAAAGAGACTGGGTTCACTGTGGATCTAACTTCTCTGGCGGGGGAATCATTAAAACAGTCCCATCACTTGATTTCCCCCTATGGCGGCGTTGCCCTTATACCCAATTGCTTCTCAATTAAATTGAAAGTGTTGCAGCATGCAAGTGCAACAGTAAATAAATCAGCGGCATGAAAGCTCAAAGACTGTCAATCAATTATCCCATTAGTGAGAAACTTTACAGAAAGGGCCCAAACAGGCCTTGTTTTTCTTGTGTGATTACCGACTCAAGCAGATCCAAAGGGGCCACATTTCTCTTCGAGTCCAGGATAACAAGGCGGACGGGGGGGGTCCCGCCGTAACCTCACTGTTACCCAAACCAGCATTGTGTGTGCAAAAGCATTAACTTAACAACAGAGCCAGGGGTCATCCACTATTCTCTTTATAGAGCAATCACGGGAGGCAAAAATGGGCTTATTGGAATAATGAGCATACAACATCTGACACACACAAGATTTCTCTGCGCTTTGAAGAGAACAAACACAATCGGTGAAACTTTTAAGCATTCTCTTTATTTCTCTTCCTCAGATATGTTGCGAGGAGAAAACAAATAGCATCGCAGACTCCAAAGCGCTCCTCGTCTCCAGTGTACAAAACTAATCAGCCCGTGTTACTCGCCCAAGGTCTTCCCACTTTTTTTCATATTAGCAGTGTTCAGCCCCCACAGCGAGGCAACATGAAAGAGAAAGCATGAGTGCTCGAAAAGAGGGCTTCGTCTTTGCAATTTGTGTCAATCTCGCTTGCTTTAGCGTGTTTACAGAGAGATCAATTCCCAAACTCCGAGGGCCGACATTGTCAAAAATGAATAATTTAATAATGGTAACCTTAAACTTTCTGTTTTTGCCATAATTGCCTCTGTAATATTCTTCCTGATTTTTTTTTTCTCTCTGCCAAAGAAACATGACTGGAATCAAAGTAGTGCTGCTTGTTTATTTCATAGTGCTGACAAAAAATGTGTTTTTTTTAATGACTTTGACCTTCAGCTGTTAACGGATTTAGAGATGAGGCCTGCGAAGCTGTTGTGTGTGAAGCCCTGATGTCTTCTAATCTATCGTAACGTCTACACGGTCTTTAAATGACTTCTCTGACTGATTAAAGGAGAACACCACCTACATTAAAGCAGCAGTAGGCAGATTGGAGCAAATATAATTAAATGTTTTCAGAAACATCTTGTAGTGTACTGTTTAGCTGTAAAATGAGAACGTTTGTGACCCGACAGCCACGTTGAGATCAATTGAGGAAATACCAAGCACCGCCCACCAGCCGGAGCAAACTTTCGCAGGACTTTCGCCCAGGAGACCGGTGTTTGTGTCCCGTGTGAAACCAGAAGCCGTACTTAAATTACAGCACTTCCGGTGTTATTTAAACCCAAACCGCAATCTTTTCCTAACTACTAAGTAGTTTTGTTGCCGAAGCCTAACCAAGTCGATATTTTCCTAAACCTAAGTAGTTTTATTTTCAACAAACTGAAACGGAAATTGAAACCTGTGTCACGTGTTGCTGGAATCATTCGTAGGAAAATGCACGAAAAATACATTTTTGAAAGTCGTGCTGAGCGTCCTGAAAAAAAATGAAAATTTGTGTTTATGTACATGAATCAAATCGATTACATTTTGTGACTATTTCACTAACTGAAGTGAGATTGTGCTGTATACTCAGAACATCCCCCTGGGTGCTCTCAGTATCTAGAATATCTATAACATCTTTCCCTATTCATTGTCTATGGAGCAGTTCCACAATTTATACCCAATGACATCACAAGTTTGAGTTTTTGGATTTTGGAGAGAGTTGTTCATGTTTATTAATATTTTTTGGACCGTCTTAGACCACAGGAATAACATGTATGAATTTTGAAAATGGGTGTAGTTCCCCTTTAAAACAAAGTTCACACAGATTAGTTTCCCTCGCCCTCTACTTAGCCCTTTAAAACCAGTCTGCTGCAGCAGCCCAGCACCACACCACTCTGTTATCTCCATCCCACAGCTAAGAACTGCTTGAGATCTTGCATAAGCATTAAGGATGTGAGTATCTGCGCTCCACATGCCTCATCAATGAATTATGGCCTACTGCTCTCCAAAAGATACCACTGTGTGAGATCTGCTTAGCTGATGAAAAATTACATCAACATCAAAGAAGTCCTCTTAAAAGAGCAAGTTTAGAAGAATTAATATTTGATAATGCTGAAACCCAGCATAAGCACACAGGCAGGCAATGAGTAATGCCGGGTAATCTCTTAAGAATATTAAAAGCCCTAATATGCCATATTTACTGATATTAAGGATTAAAACAGCATATAATATGCGTTTAAAAAGCGTTTTGCATATCAAAATACAATTTGTGAGCAGTGATTTAAATGGTAGTTAATAAGACTCATTTCAAAAGGCACACTAGGAATGGACACAGCAGGCTTCCCTCTGCCACCTTGTGGTCAATTTATACTACTGCAGGGATGAAGAGGTGTTCAAAACATCTAGTATATTATCATTACATGCTGTAACCTTGACGTGGTTCATGTTATAGCTGCATTGTTGAACTTATAATGCACTCATGTACTTGTGCAAAGTCCATAGTTATTTTTAAAGATGTAAGTTAAAGGGGGACACCACTGATTTTACAAATGATGAGGAGAGTATTACTCCTCATTATAATATCCTCTGTGGCTCTGGAGGAGTGTTGTCATGTCTAAGAAAAGAACTTTAGGATTTCATCATGGTTATTTCAGTTTTGGCTCGGAGATGACAGATCTATAACAGAAGGAAGTTGTTACAAACTGGCAGTGTGGAGTTTGAAGAGCATTTGAGAGACACACATCAAAAGTCAGGGTATTTAGGCCTTTGCTGCTTTGATTTTGACCATTCTTTTTCCTTAAAATGTTTCTCTTCTGCAGCCCCTAACTTAATGGAAGTACAATACTGAGCGCAGAACAGGCTGGAGAAGCACTTCAACTCTCAATATCACTTGAATATATATATTCTGCTGCATAGTGAATACTTTCACTTTTGATACTTTAATTACATTTTGAAAATATTTCTGTACATTTACTAAAGTTTCATTTTTGATACACGATATTTACTAGTAATATGAGATTTTTATATTGTGGCAAACCGGGTATCACGACAAAGCATGTGATAGACCTGCCTGCACACCAGAGGATAGTGTATCATTGTCAGGTTTTGCCTTGTTTAGGCATGGATATTTCATACGTATGAAGGTGCAGTACCAGCAGGGGGCAACAAAGCCATTCACTTAGGTTTAGGCAACAAAATCACTTAGTTAGGTATTTTAGGTAGTAAAATATGTAGGGGAATAACATAACATCAGTACGGAAAACACGCCACAAACGTCACTAATTTAACTTACAAAACAACATCACACTGTTCTCCTGGCTGAAAGTCCTGTGTTTGTTGGATCCATCCACCTCACCTCCCGTCCACCATGTTTCTCCTGGTGGAAACATGGTGGTGAACGGACACACCAAACACTGTTAACTTTTCCTGTTTGGTCGATTTTAGTCGATAACGTTGATTTTGAACGTAGCCTACCTTTGCAAAGATGCACTATATTTTTCCTCACAGGCCAATCAGAGCAGACTAGACTTTTTCAGGAGGGGGGGTCTTAAAGAGACAGGCACTAAAATACAGCGTTTCAGACAGGTATATTCAAACAGACAGACATTATGAGAAAAATAATGTTTTTGAACATTAAAGCATGTAAACATGTTCTAGTAGAAACACAAACTACAAGTATGAACCTGAAAATGAGCATGATATGGGACCTTTAAATAAAGGGCCTGATTACTTTTTGCCACCACTGCAACTTATTAAATACATTAAATGATGGATAATGTTTATATGTTCTACGGTGCACTAGTTCTTTGCTGCTTGCTTTTCAGTTTTAGAATTAAGATTTCACTGATTAAACTAGGTTCTTCCATCTGCAATAGCTGCATCTTGTGTGTTATAGTGCAGCACTGAGCATAGCTCCTCTGCTGACTCTCAAGTCTACGACCACAGGTGACTTCATCTTTTAAGTCTCAGATAAATCATGTTTTAACATAAAGTATCAGGCCTTTTTCATGGACAGACATTATGACATGTCACGGTCGGGAAAGCACAGGTGTAAATAATGTATTAATACATGTCAATGAATGGAAATGAAAAAAAGGTCATCACTGGTGCTCAGCTGATGCAGACATGGGACTCACGTTTGAACTAAAGCATAATTCATTACAGCAGAAAAATGAATTTCAAATAGCGAAGAGTGGTCAGGTGCCGACCTTGAATTGAAACCGAGGTCTGAAACAGCCTTCATTAGTGAGCCATTTCACCTGAGAGAGACAGGCTATGAATAGCTGCATCGGAGTTAGTGAACTCAGTAATCCCTCGTACTGTCTTGTGCCCCGTGATTTAAACTGGTTCTCTGCCTCTCTTTGTTAACTAGCTTCAGTATAATGATGTAGTTTTCTGTGATGTTCCAACACCATGGCTGGAGGCAGGAGTTTAGTCAGCAGCATGCAGGATCAAGAAAAAAAAAAGTGAGCCACTGAAAATGGAGAAAAATGGCTTGCAGTACCCCAAGGTAGGAAATAAATTGCAGACGATAACTAGTGAAGCGAGGCACAAACAGCATAATAAATTGTTCAAGATTTTTGCTCTCATTTTGCAGAGCAAAATCAAACTTTGGAGTGCACAGTTGGCAGGCCATTAAAAGAATTACTTCATGCTCTGAAAACAGAGGGCTTGTGTCAATCCCTATATCTCGCACAGAAAGACAACGCACTCCTCGGAAATGCTTTGTGTTTGCTGCCATCTGGGTGGGTACGATGATAAGCTCAGATCACAGTGAGGCAAGCACAAATACAGTAAGTGACTTGGAAATAGCTTTGAAAGAAACAGATCTCTGTTGAATAAGGAGCTAAACCGAGAGCTAATACGCCCTGGCGTGGAGTAGATAAATATTTATGCACAAATATTTATGTCTTACAGTTTCTCAATATATCAATATTAATGATTAATGATCTGCATTCCACACATTTAATAATTTAGTTAAAATAAATAAGTCATATTTTGCCCACTCTATAAATATTCAATAGATTTGGAGGAAATTTGAGTTGTCTGCAGATTATTTCTTGTTGATAATAGCAGCCACTGGAGCAATGTACATTCAAAGATTTGTTAGTTGTTTGCTTTATCCAATCAATATTTCATGTGTATATGAATATGAGAATTACCACTCCAATCAACCACTGCAGACACCACACACAGACTGTGTTTCTCTCGATGCGCTGAACAAATGTTATTACGCAGTAAAAGTATATCATGGGTTTGGAATATCTGCTTTTATATATAACTCCACTTATTAATTAACGTATTAACGCAACTTGTGATTTTTTGCAGCGGGCTCAGTTTTAAAGCTAGAGTGAAGATACTGGCATCATATGAAAGTAGAAAAACCCAAAGAATCCAGTGGTACTAACAACCTACATTTTGGCGAGGAAAAACTGCCATGGTCATTTTCAAAGGGGTCCCTTGATCTCTGACCTCAAGATATATGAATGAAAATGGGTTCTATGGGTACCCACGAGTCTCCCCTTTACAGACATGCCCACTTTATGATAATCACATGCAGTTTGGGGCAAGTCATAGTCAACTCAGCACACTGACACACTGACAGCTGTTATTATTTGTCACTGTTTTGTGTTGTTAATTGATTTACAATACTAAATATATACATACATTTGCATAAAGTAAGCAGAAGTGCCCACTCCTGTGTTGATAGATATCAGTTTAACCTTGTATCTAAACATGATCCAGACATTTTGGATGTCTTCTAATAAGATGGCAGGGACAGAAAATTAAACATATTAGTTTAACTTGTGTTCCTGGATAGTTTGATGGGAATCATGTGAAGTTATATTATAAGAAATGATCATTGTAATAAATAACACCTGTTCTAAAACACATTGATGCTGACATGATATTTTCTCCCCTTTGACTGCATGATGAGGTTTGAAATGGCTGATGGTTTTTCTGTAGAATCATGAAAAAAAGAAAAAAAAAAACATGCGACAGTATTAATAATGTATCTCCAGCATGCATTCTGCATCATTATCCTACAATTTAAATCAGGATTAAAGCTGGACATTAAATATACAACAGTAGGACATTTTTTACCATGCAGTGACACTTTCATTGCAACCGTTTTGAAATTCAGTTCATGGTCACACAAGACACATTTAACCCTTTCTGTCCATGTTACACAGTGGATAACACTGTTGTGGTTTGTTAAACCCAGAAGAGAGCAACAGAGCAACTGTACACACAGCCCAGCAGTAGGGGAGAGCGGGGACAGTTGGGACAGTGCCTTTTAAGCAAGTTAGAAAGCAACTACGTCTATGCCATTCACCATGCTCATACTCAGCCACACCCTCCTCCCTTTCAACCTTAAAGCGGAGACCTTCTGATTATTCCTCACATATTATTCACAGTGTTGAAATATACAGCATATACTGTAAGTACATTTTTGTCTCTTTTGTTATTTTTCTTCTATCATACGGTTTTTAGTTATGCCACATACAAAAAAAAATATTTTTAGACTGTTAGCAGTCTGAATATTTGTTGATAGCTAGCACAGGAGTCCAAAGTGTGTCTGCTCTCCATGGGGCAGTTGGGACAGTATTTTTTTTTTATAGTTCCTACCTTGTTAAAAATCATCAAAAAACAGACAAAACAAGACAAAGGCTTTTAAAACTTGATAAATTGTTAGCAGACACCTATATCTGTTCAGGGATCAAATTATTTTCATTACAGTTCAAGCAGCCTGTGAGTAATGGAGGGTTATTTGGTGTTGATACAAAAGTGTCCCAACTGACCCCGCTCTCCCCTACTACTTTTCCTGTTTACAGTAATATGGCTAGCTTAAATAAATAGTACATTACCATATGATTATTAAACCCAGTCTGCTTGTCTCTGTGTGAGAAAAAAATAGGCTAAATATTTATTTAAAGGTCCCATATTATAAAAAAGTGATATTTTCATGTTTTTTTATTATAAAGCAGGCTTAAGTCGTATATAAATACTGTGAAAGTATCGAAACGCTAAATCCACAGGGAAATACACATAGCCCATATTCAGAAACTCTGCATTTGAAACAAGCTGTCAGGATTTCTGCCCATTCCATGATGTCACGAATATACAATATTTAGACCCTTGACACAATTTTAAATGTAAACGTGTCCCAGTTAATTACCTGTTGCAGTGTATGTGAATGTCATCAGCTGACAGGAAGTATACATGGACCCAAGCTGCTGCCTAGCAACGCAATTCTGTTGTAACTCCGTCAAAATGCGCTAAAACGGAGCGTTTCAGACAATGGGTAAATACAGGTATATTCAGACAGACAATACGAGGAAAATAAAGGGTTTTTTGAACATTAAAGCATGTAAACATGTTCTAGTAGAAACACAAAATACAAGTGTGAACCTGAAAATGAGCAGGATATGGGACCTTTAATATTAAATAATGTAACATGCAGTTCAAGGTCATACCCCTCATTCACAAACTTTAAAAAATATATTGTGTTAACACATTCTGTTATCCTGAGATTTGAAATTTGGGGACGTGTTTCTCTTTATTTTGCATTAAAGTTAGAGCTGGTCTTAATGTATTGAATGGAACTAAAGTGGACATAAAGGACTGGTGTGTGGTGTATAGTTCTGGTGACGCTCATTCCTCTAGCTCCGCCGTGAACATCCTCTCCTCCTCTGGACCAGAGTGCAACCTGCGTGAATTTAAAGCAAAATGGCGACAGTCTAACAGAGGAGAAGACGGTGTCAAGTGCAATGACAAACTTGAGGACATGACTCGTCGTCGGCGTCCTGAGGTAGGTGTTGTCTTACAGCCCGCTGTGTCCACTTTGATGAGCGCAGGGATACGTGGTAGCCAGGTGCGGTCATCAGTCTGCGGTGGGTCGCTGTCGTGGGGATAAAACCACCGCAGTGACCGATATATATCTGGGAAAAGCTGCAGCTGAACTTCAAATGGTTCGCTTCTTGCTACATGAAGTGTTTCTCCAAGACATTGCTGACATAGTTTAAGTCTCTGTGGCTCAGTCTGTGTGGCAGAGCAGCTAGCTGACTGTCGCATAGCCTGTCAACATATAAAGTCATGGCTAGTAGTAGAGGAGGCAGCTCTCTGCTAGCTACACTGTCTCAGTTTATAGGCTGAAGGACAGTCAGTTTGTGGTAACTCTGAAAAGAGATGTTATAATACTATGTATTCAGACGAGATATGAAGTTGGTGGTTACATTGATGTTTTTGTAATGTGTATATATATGGAGAGCATTTGATGCAGAGCTGCATAGTAAACTTGGTTTCTCAAGTTTGACATCTCTGCCTTAGTCTGGGAATTCCGGCTCTTTTTAGTGAGCCGGATCATTTGGCTCAGCTCACCAAGAAGAGCCGGGTCTTTCGGCTCCCAAACGGCTCTTCGTTTTACCACTTATTATTCAATTTAATTATACTAAACCTTATAATTTCCAGAATACCATAATTTTACATGCTGCTTTGTTTCTGACTGTCACTCATCTCGTCTGCTATTCGCGCACCGCACTCCTCTCTCTTTCTCTCCTCCTCTCCCTCCTGCTCTGTACCTGTAGACCGCCAGCGCGCCGTGCACCTTCGCCCCTCCCTGCTTGATGGTATGATTTCTTGTCTGTCATCACCTGATTGGTCGCACGGACGTCATTAAAAAGAGCGGCTCTCGAACGGAAGCCGGCTGTTATCGTTCACTTAAAAGATCCGGCTCTTAAAACCGGCTCGTTCGCGACGACCCATCAATACTCTGCCTCCCATCTCTGACTCTACATGGCTCATAAGGAACACAGTGATTGTTAGAGTGAGTCAATGCTGTGTGTAAATTATAACACCCATATTGTATGGAATGCCAGTAAAGCAAAGTTGAGACGGGTAATCTGAAAAAAATCATGTGTCTCTGTGTCCTCCGTTGTCCTCCGGTGCTTCTAATGGCATCTGCAAGATTTCACAGACAGACAGGAAAACAACCAATCAGAGCCGAGCTGGAGCCTTGCCTGTCTGTGAGCAGCTGTCAATCATTTAAATCAAATATGAATCAATATTCTGTTAATGTAACGCTTTCTCTCTGAAATGACCTGTGATTGGTCAAAGTCTCCTGTCACGGGCTAGATTTCTTTAAAGCAGAAGGAGCGATGTCTGGTTTTCTCCCAGAACACTTGACATTCTGCCTACTGACGATTTAATGCAAACAACTTGCTGATAACAGCTCGACCGAGAATATTCGGTGAAAAGACGTAACTCCACCTAACTTCTACCTGACTAAGAGGTCGGAATATTCCCAGTTGAAATTTCCAACTTCCGACCTCCAAGCGTTCCATGTGCACGATGCCAAACAGAAACTATGGCTGACTGTGACAAACTGATGTTTATTTGACAAGAGTACACCCAATTGAACTCTTAGCAGTGCAGCCTCCGCCTTTTCTTTGGCTTTCCCGAGTAACTTTTGTGCAGAGAAGATAACTTTAAGAGATTGTTTACCATAACATGCTACCTAATAACATGGCAACATACTATATTTCTATATTTACCTTCCCCCATTTAATTTGAGTGTCCGAATTCTGAGTGTGGATTTTATCCACTATATAGTGCCCTCAAAGATTCCCACACCAGAACGAAAAAAAGCAGTGTCCTTGGGCGGCTGTAGCTCAGTGGGTAGAGCGGGTTGCTTTAACCACATGGTTGGCGGTTCGATCCCCGGCTCCTACAGACTGCGTGTTGAAGTGTCCTTGAGCGAAACACTAAACCCCAAGATGCACCATGGGTGCTCGCAGAAGCTCACTGCTCCTAAAAATACTTGGATGGGTTAAATGCAGAGGTCAAATTTCATGTATGTACTATGACAAATAGAGGTTTCTTCTACTTTCTGCTAACAATCCCACAATGCAATGCGTTGCATTTTATAGATGCTAAAATTTACAGTCGTGCGATACTATACCAGTCAATAATGACGCAAATAACATTGATTACCAAGTATCCAAAATCTGGACCTAAGTTTACTGCTCAATGTAGAGTAAACTATTGTCTATTATGTAGGGAGTAGTGAATGAGTAAACAAGTGAGTGATTTTGAACACAATCTAGGGTTCCAATCAGCCAGAGTCATCCAAACGTCTGTGTCAGTGTGCAGGATTTTTTTTCGAATTATTGCAGTCTAACATAACTGAATTGCAGAAGCCCCAGTTCGTACCTCTCACACATAGCTGCACATAGCTGGTTGCTTGAGCCTGATAAAAGCCAGTGGAAAAATGACCTTGTACATGAACAACACTTATTTCTCTGCAGTGGCAGTAAACACAACACATAGGCCATTGGAAAACTATATTCAGAGCTTAATAAGAATTTTAGGACTGACTAACCTTAAAGCTAGGGTAGGTAATGTGCATTAGAAACATTTTCGTTATATTTGTTAAAACGCGACACTGAGCGGTGGTCAGTCATAATCTTAATTGAGACTCTAGCAGTTTGTGTTCTGCTCTACCAGGGGTGGTGACTGTGATTAAACAACCCGATCGCATGGGAAGGCATATAAATAGCATGACATTACAAGGTTGGAAATTAGCACCAGCCAGCAGCCAATGCTGGTAAAATATGTACGTAAGTGGCTGCTCGATTTGCCCCACCAGCCAAAAAAGACAATGGTAATCTATTGAGTAGCCGGTAGATTTTGGAATTCACCAGCCACAGTAACAGGTGGACAGAAAAGTTAATTTCCAACCCTGATTACAACATGTCATGGGGACACATTAAGCCTTTTTGCATGTCATTTTTACACTGCTTTTCGCCTGTCATTTGTACACCACGCATCAAAACCACGGTAGCGTCCACTCCACATTTAGGCTTAGGCAACTTCATGCTTGGACTTAAAATATGCATGTACAATGCATGTGGACACGGAAATGGAAAACACGTCACAAACGTCACTAACGTAACTTCCAAAACAAAACACCGGTCTCCTGGTTGAAAGTCCTGTCTTTGTTGGACCGATCCACCTCCCTTCCCAGCCTTTGCCAGCCATAAGTGGTCTTTCTAACTTTTTATTCTACATGTGTGTAACATATTTATATTGTAGTCAGTACAGACTTCATGGGGTACAAATAACACGCCAAAAGCAAGAACGGCGTTCTTCAGCCTTTCGCAGTATCATGTCATTCATACGTCTTTTTGTGTGACCGGGCTGGAATAAATATCAGCAGACAAGACCCGTTTCATTTAAAATGGTGCTCCGTCCATCCATCTACATCTACATTTGGTCTATGGTGACCACTCATATACATCACATCAATAATCTATGAAAAATAAGACAATATGTGCTTTTCTGTGACAACTATCAATCATTAAACAAAAGAACTGACAGCAGAGATAACAAGCATAGTGGTCAAATTAGGACTGTCATGTTTCCACTGCAGACATCATATCTAACCCGTATCCCTGTTGTCAGCTCAGGAATGGAGGTTTGTGAAGCGCAGACCTACATAAGTGAGCCCATCACTCGGTGCAGGTGTCTGAGGACGAGCTTACGTGGCTATAGAAGGAAGTCAGTGGCAGCTTAACAGGCTAGCGTAGGTTTTACTGCATTAGAATACCACTGAGAGTAAAGGAGTCAACTGCCCGACTAAATAAATGAGATGGCTGAGGCATGTTATCCACAAATTGATTATATGTCACTTGACAAGGTCAAATATTTTAAAGTCCCTGAATGCTCAGCATAGCAAACAGTTATGTGTTCTCTGCTGGCCCGGCCGGCTGCTTACACAGCTATAAATGAAGACACCTGGGACTACTTAAATGGGAGTACACTGGCCTGAATTAGCAACCCAGCTGAGGAACAGCTGCAGAGATGAGATATTTTAGTAATCAGGTGGATCTACCAAGAACATTGAGGTCTGCAGAAATATATCAGAGGCGAGGAAATAAGGGCGGCGTGTTTTCACAGAATCACACCGGCTGAATCGCTACTTCAACTCGTTAAATCATCTGCATGGAGTGAATAACCATCACAGCTGTTTCTCTTGCTGTTGAGAACACATTGAGCTGTTCAGTTTTCTGTTTTCACTGGCGTGACATGAAAATATACATGCCAGTTCCTATTAAAGCCAAATATTACATATTATTAAATTGTTAAATTGTCAGATAATAGTGAAAAATGTCCAAAGTTCAAAAGTCAGTTTGCTATTAAATAAGACAGCAAATCCATACACACTGTATGAGAAATTGGAACCAGAGACTTTTTGGCATTTTTGCTTAAAATATGATGTAACATTATCAAAATAGTTGCAGATTAGTTGTTTTTAATTGACAAATCATTTCAGCTCTAGTTTCCATATTGTTTAAAGCACTACTTAGGCAAAACATTTTCAACATTATTGTCTGTCTTTAATAACTTTGGTGATGGTGCTTACTTGTCATTTAGACTAACAAATGATACTGCTGTAACATGTGGCAACATGACTAGGGCTGCTGTATCCAATGATTATTTCCATTGTTGATTATGCTTCATTAGTGAAAAATTAGCCCAAGGTGACATCTTCAAATTCCTTGTTTTGTCTGACCAACAGTCCAAATTCAAAGATATTAAATAAAGAATTATATAAAGCCGAGAAAGGCAGCAGATCGTCACATTTGAGAAGCTGAAACCAGCACATTTTTTACATCTGTGTTAAATCTGTCATAAAGGATTAACTGGTTATCACAGTTGATGTTGGTTAACCCTGATGTTTTGTTTGGGGTCCTGGACACACTGCATGGGCCATATTTAACAAAAAAACATACCGTTCACCTTAATACTTAATGATGCTTCCTAATTTTATGAGAATTGCTAATAAATATAATTTTGAATGGATGACATGTTTCAAATGTCCACTAGAGAAAATGATGCATTACTTCTGTTTGGGGTTTCAGCTGACCTCAGCTGTAAGACCCGGTTAAATCAGGGGGGGCGTCCGGTTCTGAAAAGTGAAGCCAATGTTAAAGTGCCTTAAACTTGCATTCTCTCTAATAGCCATCAGGGGGCGACTCCTCTGGTTGCAAAAATAAGTAAGATTGTATAGAAGTCTATGAGAAAAGGAGCCTACTTCTCACTTGATTTATTACCTCAGTTTACATTGTAAACATGAGTTTATGGTCTCAATCGCTAGTTTCAAGTCTTCTTCAATACAGCATGATGTTCATTTAGTAAATTATGGTCCCATTTAGAGTCAAATAGACCATAAAGCATGGTTACCTTGTGATTGACAGGTCGCTACCATGGTTTTGTCTGGTCTGGGAATTGTCCATGTTCTTGTTTTAGAACTTTAACCCTTTCACAGTGTGTTTTCAGTTCATGAAAGTTAATTGTAACATTTTGGTCGCCTTAAAATGTCTTCTTTAGCATTCGGTTGTACTTAGCTCCACCCTCTCGCATCACTTCCTGTTGCAAAACAACAATATGGCGCCGGCCAAAAACCAAGATGGAGACGGGCAAAATGACAAACTTGAGGGTTCCAAACGGCAGTCCACAAACCAATGGGTGACGTCACAGTGACTACGTCCACTTGTTATATACAGTCTATGAATTTAACCCAAACTTATCTTTTCCTAAAAGTAACCAAGTAGTTTTGTTTGAATTCACAACGTTAATCACGTGTTGAAGTCTATCAGACTACCCTGCACGTTGAAAAGTGACACCAACGGTCCTGACCAAGCGTCCCAATGTGACGAGTTGGGAGTGAGAAGGTGTTGATACAGCGGTGGGGTCTGTGGGGCCCCAAACCATTACGAAGTAAAGCCAATGTAAAAAAAAAGAAACACAAATGGTAATTTCCTGTCAATCGATTAATCATTTCAGCACTAATGTGACCCTGCTAAAATCACATTTCCTCGTGTCCTTGTGTGGATGTATTTTTTAAGAAATAATGTCCTCAGCTCTCAGTTTTGGATCCCAAAACAGAATCTGAATTTGGAGGGACAGATTCCCCGAGGCATGGCGTGTCAGATGTCATCAGGAAATCTTACTGCAACCTGAAATGTTTTTTTTTTAAAGAAAGTCACAGTGATCTGCATCATGAGCAGCTTTTTTAAACAAAGTTAAAAAGCAGTTTCTCTCTGTTCCAGGTGTGTTTTCTAAGAGCCATGTGGTGGAGTCAGTGTTTCAACACAGACTGGTAAGTACACATTAACACATTGGTTCTTTTTACACATTTCATCTGAAACATTATGCATGATACACTTTCTTAAACTTGACAAACACAGGTGGTATTAGTAGAATATTGTCTCTTATTAGAAGTGCTATTATCAGCTCATGGTTCAGACAAGAATCAGGTGACCTGCTGTGAAGCGACACACGTTTATAGCGTGTTTCAAATAGCCACTGAACTGAAATGAAAGTATTTGAGCGGGTAAAGCTGAGGAAATGAGTGTTGATTGCATTTTAATCGAAAAAGCAAGAGAATGTGTGTTGTCTAATGTTCTTCTTAGTATTATCATAATTATAATCGCAATGGCAGAGCGTAAACCTAAAATGTGACCGTCTCTGAAGAGGTGTCATCATTCAGAGGCACAGTTGTTCGTCTCCTTACCAGCTTAACACCTGAAACTGTAGCTCAGACGTGTGAAATGCTCTGAAACTATAGCTGGGTGTGATTACCAGTCAAATTAAATCTGAGATGTCAGTTACATGTGTCAGTGCTTCCACTCCTACACTTGGCAGGTTTTAGGGAGTGACAAGCCGGCTGTTGATTATTCTCCAGCGTGAAACAAAATCACTGACACACTAGTGTTTACAATACTCCAGTCTTTGTTTAATTATCTTAAAATGTAAGCTACTATTGTGAGTTTCCATGGTGAAATTGTCACCAATCATTAAATTAGTGGTTCGTGTTTTGAGCAGAGGTCTTATGAGGTAACGCGCATTTTTATTTAAATACATAATTCTGCAAAATACCTACTGAATGGTTATTTGGCAGACATTCAAAATGTACCTTAAAGGGAGATCTGTTAAGTATTTAATACTCTTATCAACACGTGAGTGGGCAAATAGGCTTGCTTTATGCAAACGTGTGTATATGCTTATTATTGGAAATCAATTAACAACACAAAACAATGACAGATATTGTCCAGAAACCCTCACAAGTACTGCATTTAGCATAAAAATATGCTCTAATCATTACATGGCAAACTGCAGCCCAACAGGAGACAACAGCTGTCAGTGTGTCAGTGTGCTGACTTGACTATGACTTGCCCCAAACTGCATGTGATTATCATAAAGTGGGCATGTCTGTAAAGGGGAGACTCATGGGTACCCAGAGAACCTATTTTCATTCACATGTCTTGTGGTCAGAGGTCAAGGGACCCCTTTGAAAATGGCCATGCCAGTTTTCCTTGCCAAAATTTAGGTCGTCAGAATTTCTTAGTTGTTTTAGTTTCATATAATGCCAGTATCTTCACTCTAGCTTTAAAACTGAGCTCGCTGCAACCTAAAAATCGCAAGTTGCATTAATGCGTTAAAGAAATTAGCGGCGTTAAAATTAATTTGCGTTAACGCGTTATTATCGCATTAACTTTGACAGCCCTACAGAGAATGAATCGTTAATCGTTTGATTCATTTTCAAACAAAGAATGGACACAAATATTTCCTAGTTCCAGCTTCTCAATTGTGAAGATTTGCTGCATTTCTTTGTCTCATGTAAACTGAGTATCTTTGGGTTTTAGACTGTTGGTTGGACAAAGCAAACAATTAGAAGATGTCACTTTGTTCTCTAGGCAATTCTGATGGACATTCATACTATTATTTTGCAACGTATTATCATACAACAGTTCATATTATAGTGTATCAAAAGTTTTCGTGCGTTTTCCTACGAATGTCCGGCAACACGTGACGCAATTGTCAATTTTTGTTCTTTTCAACATAACCTTCTGTCTCCACAGGAAACTACTTGTTTAGGTTAAGGCAACAAAACTACTTAGTTAGGTTTAGGAAAAGATCGTGGTTTGGGTTAAAATAACTAGGGAGGTTACGTAACTTAAGTACAGAACTTACGTGACAATTAAACACCGGTCTCCTGGGCGAAAGTCCAATGTTTTTTGGACTCCCCCATCCACCCTGACCTCCTCCCTACGCGGCGTTTGTCGCTCTTTATACTTCCTGGTTCATGATTACGTGGATTAAATTGATTTCATGAGATATGTATGAATTATAGCGCATTACTTTTTGTAGGTAAAGCTACAAACGATGTATGAGTACAGCAATAGTTTTGTGACACCAACCAAAACAAAATATTTGTCAGATTAATTCATGATGAAAATAACCAGTAATTGCAGCCATTTTGCTCTCAGCTTTTGTGCAGTATAATCGCAATACAATTCAAACCTCTTTATCCAGTTTTTAGCTGTTTTCATATTTTTCGAGCTACAAAGACAATAAAATTCAAACAAACCAAATACATCAAGTACAATGCATATAGTATAAAATGCATGGCATGCAGTTTAAGAGAGTATAGAATGGCATGCATACCCTTAATGCATCAACAAGGCCATTATAGGACTCCACCTCTTTATACATTTGGAGCCTTATATTATTTGCTCCATGTCATAAAGTCATGCATTTTGAATCCATACTGTATGGAGCATGAGGGAAGATCAAATTTCAAGCACCTAATTGTAATACACTTCGTGGTGGCCACTAGTAGGAATTTAATTTCAAACCTCCTACTGAAATTTCAGCTCCTATTTGTTTGTCTTCTTAAATTCCACTTCATATTAGTGATAACGTTCACTGCTGCTGCAGTGGCAACAGCATGGAGTTATGATGAAGCTTTTTCTGCTTCCTTAATTTGTGACGGCAGCTCTTTGTGAGAGAGATTCGCAGAAACATATTTTGAATGAGTTTCCGGGGATCAGGGGTTCATTTTCTGGTTCTGATTCTCTGATTATATATATATATATAAAAAAAAAAACTTCAAGCACAAACAGCCTTTGAAGACAGTTTATGTCATGACAACATCCAAACTTGGATTTCTAATTCTTTTTAGTTTCTCGTTTTGGATATTTTTCCTGTTCGCAAACATGAATTTACATGTAAATTGAGTAGCTTTTAAAGAGCCGCAGGGAGTGACTTTCTTCTTGGAGAGGAATTTGTTTTAAAGAAGAGACAGATTGCAGCTACTTAAGTCTAAGGGGCCAGCAGGTGAGATTGCTTTTGGTCCATCGAAGGCTGAATGAAGTCATGAGCTGCAGATGTCCACAATCCAGCCTGCTGCTCAGCCTCGGCAGATGTGTTCCACTCAGGTTATGGACCGTTTCCTCCACTAAGGGGCAGAATATGATCACTGATACGCTCAGCCCTGGCTCAAAGGGATGATGCATTGAAAAGCAACATCAGTTAACGTGCACTGTGTAATCACATTAAATGGAATAGATGGTAATAAAAGGACAGATGGATGGACAAAAATAATATTTAAAAACTTTTGTCATTAAATGAAACCTGAAAATACATCAATAAAAAGAAAAAAAAATCCGTCATAATGACATGCAGTCGTAACTAAAGAATATACTGATGTATAATAATAATAATGATATTAATAATAATGATTATGTCGCAGCATAACTAAATTATCTAAACTAATAATGACATCTAGATTACCAGGCTATACCTAAAAATACTATATACCGTTTTTGGTCTATTTTAGGTCTGATCCAGATGCGCCCATGTCAGATCAGTATTTATCCCTCAGAACATTTCACAAGTCCAAACAACCCCTATCTCCGAGGGTTCGGATTAGCGAGCTTCTATTGTGCATGAGCCGCGAGGCAGTTAACCCTTTCTGTGATACCTATCTGAGGTTGAGCTCAGCACTTTCCTCATTAATTTCCCACTTATTCTCAGAGTTGGATGTGATATTTTAGAGATTTGAGCATGCGGGGCACAGGTTAGGGCGCAATTATGCTGACGGAGGGCTTTTACAGCTATGCTCAATGAAATGTGGAGTATAGGATTAGACATGTAGAAAGTTATATAGTGATTAACCTTCATTTGAGTCCCCTCGGTGATCTCTAGAAGGCAAATCCTCCCGCTGTCAGGTATATTTCTCCACCTTGATAAATGACCTTCAAAATGATAGATCGAGGCATTCCTTCTTCTTCTTCGTATGCTTTTGAAGCATTTGTTTGCCCTTTCAGGTAGTTCAAATGCTTCCTTAAACTACACACCAATTCGATTTCCATCAACTGTACGGCCGAATCGATTCAGAGGTAACTTAAAGGTCCCCTGTGTAGTTTTTGACCACAAGTGGCGCTGTTGAGCACGGCACAACTCCACCTTTAAGGTGGTACGTTGTATTACCTTTTTAAAGGAGCAGCCACTTAACATGACTAAAGTAAAGTTATCATAGTAGGTGATGGGAAACTTGTTTTCCACACAAGTCATGCAGTTAATCCTGTGCCAATTTTTTGTATTTATGTATGTATACAAGTTTCCATGGCTGTAGGTGCCATCTGTTGGTGATATTAGGTACTGTAGAGGATTTGGTGTATGGTATATATTACAGCAATGTTTTAACAAATGCAATGACTGAAACTACGGCAGAAAGAGAAATAAGGATATGTATATATTTACAGATATTTCGATGGGATCCCGTTTATCAATGTAGTTTAAGGGGAAAATCGACCTCCAGAAATCTAATTTATTATTCGCTTCCATTGCTGCGGGAATGTTTGGGCTGCAACTAATGATCATTTTTCATCGTCAATTAATCGATTAGTTGTTTGGCCTATAAAATGTCAGAAAATGGTGAAAAATGTCAATCAGTGTTTCCCAAAGCCCAAGATGACGTCCTCAAATGTCTCACAACTCAGAGATATTTAGTTTAATGTCACGGAGGAGTAAAGAAACCAGAAAATATTCACATTTAATAAGCTGGAATCAAAGAATTTTCTCTTTTTTTTTCCTTAAAAAATGACTCAAACCGATTTATCTGTTATCAACATTGCAGCTCTAGTGAATGTAGTTGTGGCTCGATCTATATAGGGTCAAACGTTTGTTTAGATACAAGAAGTATGTTTTGGCACTGCAAAACAATCTCCATCTTAACAAGTCATTTTTTTTTATTAATAACTTCTAAAAAATCTGCCAGTTTCATGAATAATCTAGAAGTACATGTCATTAATTTCAAACAAGACACGATAAAATAATAATAATAAAAACGATTTAGATTTTTTTTTTTTTTTTAAAGTTCTTAAAAACCACCTTGTTTTTTTTGTATGGGAATAATGTTTCCCCTATTAACTGGAAAATACTGCTTTTGGGACTGGGGATTTTCACTTTGTGTTTGAACATGATGGTGTGTGGGTTAGTTTTATTTGTTCAGGTTTTTGTTGTGGTGTCAGCATCTGCAATTTAATACTATCTTCATTTTCAGGGAACTATAAGCTTTCTTTTCTCACAAGAAAAATCCTCTTAAATTACAAATGTTATAGAAAAAAATAATGAAATCTCAAAATGTCACAGTTGTTAAACTCCATTTAATCAATTAAATGTGCTGATGCCATCATTTTCTAACATTACCATGGTTTAAATTTATATTATTTCATGTCACGACATCAGTTAATCCTTTTTCCTCAAATGCAGCGCGATGGATGAAGCTACTTCTATCTGTTGTTTTTTCGTGCTTCGACGCCGCAGACAGCGTGGCTTTTCACAACAATGGCGCTTCCGTTCCCTCGCCCCTCCGAGAAAGGACATTTTTGAGCCCCTTTGATTTGGCCCGATTTGTTTTGATGTGAGGAGTGAGTGGTTTTTAAAATCTCCTTAACTCCCCAGGCCGGGGCCCAGCCTCCCACAGGGCTAATGACCGTAGCCCGGCCCGTGTTGAATAATACAGACGCTT
>CAKALG010014163.1:0-14967 GCA_916700815.1 Helicolenus hilgendorfi
ACACATTTTTAGATTATAATTTACAGTCTTTAATGCACATTTTTTAAGATTATAATTTACAGTCTTGAATGCACATTTTTGCACATTTTTAGATTACAATTTACAGTCTTTAATGCACATCTTTAGACCTTTAACACCAAATATCTACTGCTGCCGTTATAGATTATAATTCTTACAGCCTTTAATGCACATTTTTAGATTATAATTTACAGTCTTTAATGCACATTTTTGCACATTTTTAGATTATAATTTATAGTCTTTAATACACATTTTTAGATTATAATTTACAGTCTTTAATCCACAATTTTTGTAATATGTACATATCATATGTCCTACTCAGTGTACATACAGTATATAGACATCTTCACATGTACATGCTGTACATAATCATCTAGTCTACATATATCCATCCGGTATTTATTTCTTTGCACTATTTGTATTGTTTACAACTCCCAAACTCTTGACTCGTATATAAATAAAAATATATATATTTTTTTTATTCTTTTATTCCATTATTTTTATTCTTTGTAAGTACAATGAGAGAGCTGCATAAAAGCCGCAGTCAAATTCTGTGTATGTATATTTTTCAAATATCATATGCAAACTAAAAATTCCCTTTTTTTGAAAAATATAACATTAGCACCGACAGAAACTACTGAAACACGCAGTATTTACTGATAAGCTGGCAAAAAAAAGTTGTAAACAAGACAGCTGCTTTGAATTCCTCTCAGATGTTACTGACTGTGCCTTGTGCCTTTTTAACAGGTCCTGAATTGAGAACTCAGAATAAAAACTGCTTGGTAAGAGACTCATTTTCTTTGGTTAAAGATTTGAAATAGAAGGGCATAAAAAAGTAAAGGTAAATCTTTAGGAACTTCTCATATAACATTTTTTTTTAGATTCAACTGTAGAGCTCACACAACTGATAACTCTGTGAGACAGTCCATTGCCTTTCTAATTTCCTACAAAAATAAGCAATATGCATCACCCACTATTTTGTTTTTCAATATTTAAATACCGTGCAACTAATCCTTTCTGAATTTAGTGTCCTTACTTGTGCTAGAAACAAAAAAAAGCCAACTGATTGGACAACCTTGTAGAATACCTCTATCATCTGAAGCGATGGTGATAAATGGTACTTTAAAGGAACCATTATTGCTATAATATGTTTAAATAGCTGCAGTGAGGTACTGTCCATAACCAATCAAATGTGATGTTTTGCATTCAAAATTGTATTCAACTATATTGAAATTAGTTGACTCTTCATAAACCCTGATTAACATTTGTCTATAATCATATTAAGGAATTTCTTTAAGAAATGTAGAGATTAATGCCAACAATATAGTAATTTGTAATCACTATGATGTCACCAGTTTTCCTTCATAAAATGTGTTAATTTCCTTTGGTAAATCGGTTGCTTCTTTATAAAAAATACAATTCAGAAATGTCAAATGTTTTAGAAAATTCCCTAACCCATTTTTAATATCAGATTCAAAATAAATTCTGACATAAAATATAAAACGGGACAAAATAATAATTTCCTTTGCCTCACACGGCAGGTGTCACCCTTCAGCCTCTAAAGACCTTTGGTGAGGTGTTATTTTAGCATTTAAACTTCTCCAAGTGAGGTACTTTATAGGAGAGCCACTATAGTTTTAATCAATGAAGTTTTTTACTTTTAAATAACTCAAGACACAATATTGGGGCAACAATTGTGGTTTTGATAAAAGCACAATAGGCTACAGGCCAAACAATAAAAGTAAAGCGCCACTGAAAGAACTCATTTTTAGTCCATAGTCTTTTATTTGGCTTGTGTGTCTATACAGGATATACAGGCAAATGTATAATTACGCAGATTTAAATCCAACTTTAGGATCAACATGTTAAACTTAAGTTAATGATTATTTTATAAATTCTGGATGCAAGAGTGAAGATTTAATTTTGACCAAACCTGATACCTTAAAATCATTTCTGTCAGTGGGACATACAGCAATAACACAATACAAATGAGTCAATTTGAAACAAGAGAAGAAATCACACAAAGTACAAAAATAGGCTTTCATCATCTAACTATATCTCTAAATCAGCAGCAGCTCAGAGGAGCAGAACAGATTAAATCTGAACATTTGCAGATGCAACAGATTTTCTTGAGAGAAAAAAAAATTTGTTCAGCAACCAAACTGGATTATTTTCCATTCTGTAAAATTAAACGTAAGAGTTAACCTCATAAATAGTATAAGTAGCCTGATGCTATAAGAGCCACAGGACATACTGTTATAGTCTTGAAGAACAGTGCTGCTACGTGTCTATTCTAGCTTTTGGTTACAGCCTCTTAGGTCATCATATTGAACACAAAATTCCTGTTCATTGGCTGGAAGAAGCCAGACGAGACTGCCTGTACAAAACTACTGTCACCTTTCTGAAAATGTTTTAGTTATAGTTGACATTAATTCTCACATCTACTTTCACGACTGCATGACAGGTTGTTGATGTCTGTTGCGTGAGAGGTCAGAGTTCATGGGAACACAGACGGGTCGTGGTGTAAAATCTCAGTTCAGATCCTCTCATGCAAATTTGGAGTACGGATTTTGCCCACTTAGACCTGGAGAAACACAATAACACAATCAGTAAAGTCATGCATTGATTTAAAAGAGTAGTGTGAGATTTTGGGTAACGCTGTTTACTTGCTGAGAATCAGAGAAGACAATCGGTACCATTCTCATGTATGTCAGTTGAATATGAACCTCCTGCTTGCAACGGGTTAGCAAAGCTTAGTACAAAGACTGGGAATAAGGGGGAACAGTTAGCCTGGCTGAAGGTAAAAAAAAAAAAATCTGCCTACAAGCGCTTCTAAGAGGACTTTCACGAGCCAACATTTAGTCTGTCTGAATCGAACTCTGGCACGGTTCAACCCCTGGTGCGGTTCATTTGGGCAGTTGTGAACACAGTAAATGTATTCTGGTGCGGACCAAAACAACCGGTCCAAGACCGCTCCTGAGAGGTGGTCTCGGACTGTTTCCAAGCAAACCAAAATGCAGGCTGCCTGTGCATGCATTTGTTGAGATGGACACAGGTAAATAACAGGTTAAAATGAGTGGGAGAGGACTTCTGCAGAAGTCTGATGTTTCCTTGACATCTGGGTCGAAGAGAACATACAGAATATGCCAAATGAAGTCCACAAAAACATGATAAAGTAATTTGAGATACACTGGAGGAGAAGGGATTAGTGGGCACAGTAGGTCAGCGCCGAGTCAAAGTGAAAACACTTCAACAGCAATATATCAAAGTCTGCGATTCCCTGCATAGAAGTGGCAGCTCTCGAGACGTAAAAACACTTCGTCACGCCCCTCAGCAAATTAATCTTTTAATTTAATCCACTTTAATTTGTGTACTGTGAAACCGAACCAGACTGATTGATTCTGCGGTTAAGTGCGGTCAAACTAAAAGTTGGGAAAAGTTTAACTTTTAGTGGCGAAGTGTGACCAGAGACCCACAGCCAATCAGTAAACAGATCCCGTGACTCCTGTGACATGTTGACCTATGTTACAAAGAATTTGAAACACATAAGCACGTCTCCTGGAACATGCCCCAGAAAAATGTAATTATTACGACGAGCCGCACTTCGCTGCTGCCTGGTGGGAGTTCAACATTATATTCATTCATTATCAGTAACCGCATATCCTATTTGGTGTCACGGGGGGGCTGTATCCGATCCTAGCTGACATTGGGCGAAGGCGGGGTACACCATGGACAGGTCACCATACTATTACATGGCTTACGCTCACATTCACACAATTTAGAGTCAACAATTAAGTCTTTTGACTGTGGGAGGAAGTCTGGTACTTAACTCTCCGTATCACATGTCGTTTTCACACTTTGTGTTAAACAAACAAATGATATAATTCAGCTTTAGAGGTGCTGATACTTTGTCACCTTTGGACAGAGCCAGGCTAGCTGTTTCCTCCTGTTTCAAGTCTTTGTGCTAAGCTAAGCTAACCGGCTGCTGTATTTACTGTACAAACATGACATTGGTATCTTATCTTCTCATCTAACCTTTGGCAAGAAAGCAAATCAGGGTATTTCCCAATACGTCAAATCATGTCTTTAACCTTTAATTCTCTGTCTGTCAAGTGTAAACCAGAAAAAGGTGGCTTAATCTCATTTTGCCCACATTTAGGTACAGAAAAATGTATCTGCACTATGTCAGTATGTGCACATGTGTATGAAAAAGAGAGGAAAAAGTGCTCACCATATTTCTTCCTGATATCGTCATGTCTCTGTTTCATTTCTGCTCTCCTGTAAGGACAAAACATTCTCTTCTGAGTAATTACATCACAATGACTTATAATATATTTCGCACCCTCATACATTCTCAGACATCATGTGGCCACAAAACCAGTTTGGCCTGGAAATAGCTTGACGTGTGCTTTTGTGGTTTGCTATGAAGGAAACTGATATGGCTCATGACCAACAATGAAAAGTGGGCAGCTTGTGCGTCAGGTGTCCTGTAGATTGTAAACGATTAGACTATTAAGAGACTACCTGAAAGCAGTAATACAGGGAAATGTTTAAATGCACCCTGAGATATGAAGGGAATGGGCATGTGTGCTGTAAGGACAAATACAAACAAATATTATAAATCACTGCTGAATCAAGAGCTCGGCTGGACTTCATTTGAACTTAATCTTAACAAATCTGCACACGGCACTCTCAGTCCACCTATAGTGAGTCAGTCTTTACAGTCCATAGCTTATCAGTCTACATTGCCACGTAGAAAATGTTACATACAGCTTGAAAGGGGCTGTGTACATGGAAACATCAATGTGGGACCAAAGTATAGCAGGAAATAAACATCAGCAGCGTGGATGAGGAAGTGAGTTTGTTGTTCATGAGGAAGAATGCTATGTGGGAAGAAACTGTTTAGTTGTTGATAAACCTGTAAACCGTCTACGATGAGCTTGCAATTGAACTGCAAATTTAAGTCCACCCTGTCCATCTGAGGTTACTTGTAGAGACGCTGTCTCTTGAAACATCTCTTTGCACAGGGGAGCTACTGGTAATCTATACATATCATATACAGTACACTCACAAAAGAATAAACCAGGTCAGGCTTGAAACTGTGTTACACGCTTAATGTCGCGTTCACAGACAGAACATGATTTCTCACCTTTCTTCCTGCTTAGTTTGCGTCTTATTGGCCTGTCTTTGCATCTTGGCCTCAGCCCTTTTGGATCTGACACACAAACACAAGACCAAAGTTAGTGTTATGATTAGATAGGTCACCAGAAAGTGCACAGTGTGTGTTTCGAGTGCAGACACCTAAAGGTAACCACACCAAAGTTGACGCAAATGTACAGTATGCAGCCAACCTACCCACGGACCATAATCACGTCACTTCGTATTGAAATTAGCTCCAGACTAATATGAAGAAAGTCACATGACAGAGTGACAAAGGTAGTCATCCTACAGTAAGTTATACTCTGGCCTTAAACACACCAAACCCAAACCATCTGTGATTATAAGTGTGCACCTAAACCTAACCGTTTCTAACCTAATACATAACAATAGCCATTTTTGTAGTTACAGCTAAACATAACTATCTGTAACTTAGAGCCTAAATGTAACTTGGATCACTCACAAGATACAGATAAAATTATCATCATCAAACAGACTTCTTTCCAACTACAAACCACTCTGGAGGTAGTATCGTCCCCATTCTACTGACTAAAGTAGCTGTGTGCAACCTATGCTGATAAGGTGATTAGGTGAGATATAGCTGCATGGGAGAAAAATTAGGTCAGGAGTCAACATGCAAAACTCAGGAAGCAGATTAACCACAAAGCCTGATGAACAGTACATCTAAATAGTTCAAATGTTTACAGTAGATACAATTTTACTTCTCACAAAATGTGTGATACTAACTTTACAAGAAAAGTGAGTATTTAAAGATAACAGTTTTTGTATTACTTCTTGTAAGTGTGTGATCAAAAAACTGCTAAAAGGCTAAATACTAAGCTCTTTAATGTGACGCGTAAAGCAAATCCATACTTAAATCCATATGCGTTTGACTGTGTATTAACTGAAAAGAATGACAAACAACAGCTGTTACTGATAAATTAAAGTAGGACTTGACGGTCAACAGAAAATGTCCAAGCCTGACTCATTCTCTTTGTCTAAATGTCACGGTCCAAGTGAACAGGTAAAATAAGTGAAACCACACCCCTCTGCCGATTACTGGAAGTGATACTCAAAAAAAAAAAAAAAAAACCTGTGCAGTCTAAAAAATAATAATAATAATAAACTAAATACACGCTTTGGCTCCTACAGTGTGTTTATTATTATTATATTCATGCACCATGTCTAATGACAAAACGCTAGACAATTGCAGACACTGTAACAGTCAGGCTACAGTACATAGTCATTTAGCAAGAAGACGTAATAAGTAATGTCTGAGCTTTTTCCTATATCCAAAGTTCATTATATAAGTACTCTATAAATACATCGTCATCATCATCATCATCATCATCATCATCAGAGCGATAGGGTCATCCATAGCTCACTGCACACTTACCCAAAGTTCTCACACTTGCAGCAGCAGAACAGGCAGATCAGGAAGGCGATGATGATAATTCCACCAACTACTGCCAAGGTGATTATCAACGCCTGGAAATTCACTACAGACGCAGACAGAGAAACACATTGACAAGGTTACACAGGAATCCGCAGTCACAGATGTGCCTTCAAGATAAGAAAAAAAGCTATATGTTCTTCCTCTTTCTTTAATTGCTTTTTCTCCCTGGCCTAATCACTCCAATCATTCTAACCTTGGTATGTATATTGCAAGATGACTATAACTGATGTTGCTTGATTGTAATGTTATTATTAGAGTGTGACACATATTTCTACGTGTGAATGCAGAATGTATTTATAGAGATTAAGCAACCTTTGACATTTGGTGGTGTAAAAGCCAAAACTATTTTAATAACAATTATTGTTTTGCACAGTAATTGACCTAAATACTTTGTTGCATAGTAATTGACCTAAATGCTTTAAATGATCAGTGTTATGTAATTCTGTTTCTTGCCTTGAGTTTTTAAGAGCTTTAACCTTTCGAACTCCCCTGCACAAGCTTTTGTTTACTTTAAATGAATGTACATCTGAGTTTATGTAGGTAAAAGTGTGATTGTATTTATGTGAATGTCTTTGTGGGTCTGTCTGTGTGTGTGTGTGTGTGTGTGTGTGTGTGTGTGTGTGTGTGTGTGTGTGTGTGTGTGTGTGTGTGTGTGTGTGTGTGTGTGTGTTTGCACTCTTACTCCAGCAGAGGCCCCAGCGTGCATCATTCAGTGGACAGAGTGCATGAGGTGGAAGGATGGTTTTCACTGGGTATGTCACACATGACTTGGTTGTGATGCACCACAGGCACTGTATGTAAAAACACATAATGACTTCTTCATTATTAAACAATTAATTGTGAGGTATTCAGTGCAATTATAGGACACACGTACGAAAAGTAGAAAATGGTGGAGGAGGGTGAGAATGGATGACAGATCAGTTACTGCTCAAACCAGTTTAACAGGTGTGGAGGTGGAGGTGGAGCCACAGACTGTAGGTACTCTATCTAGGATGTCTCTTTTTCTATCATGCACACACAAAACACACAAACACAAAGCAGCCCAGCCCAGCAGAAACAACAGTTTTTCTCCCCCAAGGACTTACCGTCACATTTCGCAGACATTCCTCGCAGCTTGTCCCGTTCTTCTTCTCGCATACTGTAGGTAGAAAAAGTCAGTTTAGTTGAAACACCCAAAATAATGGTTAAATAAAGGGTGTGAACACACAATCAACTCAACAAACATTTAGCCTCAACAAGAGAAAGTCCTCTATCTGAAAACACTATAGGAGAAGCAGATTAAATGAGGCCTGTGCTCACTGGGGTTTTTGTAACTCCTGCTAATCCTCATGGGACATTTTTCCATGGAGACACACAGCCCAGTAAACACACTAGGCTTCACACCAGTCACGTTCTTATTATCAGCAGACTGCACAGGCAGGACAACAGCTTGGTTTGTCTAAATGCAACCATGTTTCTGTAAAAGATTGAGGTGTAAACAAAGTGGTTTCTTTACTCTAAAACAAAAAAAAACCTGAGGGGGGTTGTGACCTGAAAAGAGCCTCATTGTTCCTGCTGAGAGGTTTCAACAATACACAAAGATATGAAACTAACAGAGGCACAATGAAATCAGTTTATCTTGCTTTCATGTGTAGCTGAAACATTTACCTAAGACTTTCTAAATTATTTTATGAGAAATCATCTTAAACCTGAAAAGACAAACATTTGAAGTGTATTTCAAGACCAAAACAGCTTAAATAAAGTGTTTTTGGTTGCTTTGTGTCCCGTTTTAGTCACATTATTCAACAGAAACTATAAGACACAAGAGAGCTAAAACAATACTGTCTTAAAAAGAGACAAATGATTGTATTTCAGGACCAATACAGCTCAAATAAAGTGTTTTGGTTGCTTTATGTCTTATTCTAGTCACATTATTCAACAGAAACTATTAAACACAAGAGAGCTAAAACAATACTGTCTTAAAAAGAGATAAATGATTTTATTTCAGAGCCAACACAGCTCAAATAAAGTGTTTTTGATTGCTTTATGTCCTGTTTTAGTCACTTTATTCAACAGAAACTATAAGACACAAGAGAGCTAAATCAATACTGTCCTAAAAAGAGACAAATGATTATATTTCAGGGGCAAAGAAAATCCTCAATATAGCAGGTGTGGATTTTTATATAATTCACATTTGACCTAAGGCCTCATAAAACTAATGAGTAGGCAGCTAAAAGCCATTAAATGAAATGGGAGAGATTGTGTTTAGCAGCCATTAATTGCTCAGTCACCAGAGAGGTCCTACCTACCTTGACTAGGTGAGGAAGACTGAGAGAAAACTGTCGCCAAACCGAAGAGGAGCAGCAGAGCAGAGAGACAAATCCGTGAATCCATCATCACTTAGATTAATCCAGATGTTATTCCTCGGAGTTTTTTTTATCTGAGAAGATTTAGAGAAAAACCTGTGAGCGCAAAAACAGGAAGTGCTTTGGCTGCTGAGACTCGAGAAGTGAACTCGCCGAGAAGGAACCAAACGCTGAATCTGAATCCAGACTGACGCTCGTTACGCACCAAACACAAAGGAGAGGAAGGAGGAGTGTTGGTGCGCTTATTCCTTTTGGCACAGTAGAGCAACAAGTACTCAGATACTGACGTAAAAGTACCAATACAGCAATGTAAAAATACTCCATTGCAAGTAAAAGTCCTGCATTGAAAATGTCATTTAAAAGTACAGGAGTAGATTTGATTTGATTTTATTGTTTTTAATTTTTTTTTTTACCTGTGTATATTCTTTTTACTTATTTATCTATTTTTTTGTATATAATATGTTTTTTCCTGTATCTATACTGGCTTATTTTATATTAATATTAGGTTATTTAAAGGGACTGTTTGTAAGAATCAGAAATGCTTGTTAACAGCGACACCTGTGGCCGTTAAGTCAATGAAAGTCAGCATCGGGCTCGCGCTTGCTCGCTCTACGTAGACATGACAAGCATCGCTCAAAACAGTGAGGCCACACACGTCAGCTAAAACTGACAATTGACAATGATGCTGCATTTTACTAGTTTAGATTAACATTTTATATACAGTCATGTAGTGGTGGGTTCACAAGATAAATCTGGGCGTTTGTGAGATGATTAATGGGAGAGAAATTAAGAAATAAATACTTAACATAACATAAATTTGCTTTCATCTTTTATTCCTTTCTCTATTTTTGTGAAATATTGGATAATTTGAAATTGAATAATTAATAACTGAAATTTCAGGTCACATCTGAGAAGTTAAGAGGTGAAATCCCTCTTTAGTGGAACTGCTAGCAACTCAGAGAGATCTAAAACATGACAAGGTGCCTCACCCAGATGAACAGATTGATACATCGTGGACAGTATCAATCTTCTCTCTGCCGGAAAGCAAATAAGCATATTTCCCAAAATATTTCTTTAAATTTCTTTAAACTGAAAAGTAACTAGAATAGCTGTTAACTAACATAGAGGAATGTTTAGTATAATGTTGGCAGGAACTCACAGGGAGAAAAGTAAAGCATTTTTTTTAACATTCAAGGTCCCATATTATAAAAAAGTGAGATTTTCATGTTTTTTTTAAATTATAAAGCAGGCTTAAGTCCTATTTAAATACTCTGAAAGTTTCAAAACACTCAATCCACAGGAAAATACACACAGCCCGTATTCAGAAACTCTGCATTTGAAACAAGCTGTCAGGATTTCTACCCATTCGTGATGTCACGAATATACAATATTTAGCCTCTTGACACAATATTAAACATCAACATTCTAAATGTGTCCCAGTTTATTTCCTGTTGCAGTGTATGTGAATGTCATCAGCTGACAGGAAGTACACATGGACCCAAGCTGCTGCCTAGCAACACAATTCTGTTGCAATTCTGTTGCAATTCTGCCAAAATGTGCTGAAATGGAGCGTTTTTTTAACACTACAGCATGTAAACATGTTCTAGTAGAAACCCCCAATACAAGTATGCACCTGAAACCTCTTTAAGTAGCTGCAGTGCTTAAATAAATGTCCTTAGTTACTCTCCAACACAGTTTGTGTGTCAAAATAAATTCACAAAGACAACATAAAATAGAGGACAATAATTCCAATAATTTATTAAAGCATAATTTTGTAAAGCCAGTTACAAATAAAAAAGAACAACACACACATATCTCTCTCTTTCTCTTTTCTTTTTTGTAACAAGCACAATGTTTTACTATGTTAATGATGATAATTAATAAGCATAACATAAGATAAGAATGGGCCCCACTCTGGCCGCCTGCGGCTGATAACAGGACCCGTTGTGATGAAGTTGCCCTTGGAAACAGATTTGCGATCAGAAATCCAACTTCAATTCATTCAATCCTCTTCAGCAGACACACTGATCACATTTCAGCAACTATACGGGGCAACTTCCTCTTACTCAGTGTAATATCAGTGACAGACAGAACCACATAGATGTAGAATAACAAGAACAGACTGCTCCAGGTTCCTTCTAAATTATGGCTTATTATGGGTTCTCTGGTTCTACTCTCATTTTAGCCAAAACTAAAAGAACCAAAAGTTCAAACAGGAACCTGTGAGTGAGTTCTGCTTATTCTAACTCTATAGGCCGGATCCCAGTGGGCTGTGTGTATGCAGTCAGGGCAGTAGCTACCATTGAGGACACTGAGGTCATGACCTTGGTGTTTTTTCTAGGACTTTTGGGCATTTTAGCAAAGGTGGTAAAGGGAGTTTAAATCCTACAATGGAAAAGGTATATTTGGTTTGCTGATTCAAGTATTTTTAGACTTAATATTTGTTTTAAATGTGAATACCTGCAGGCCAATTAAATAAATTGCCATTTCCTCAACAAAATGTTATTCCAGGTAGTGTGGGGGAGATTTTGAAACAGCAAAACTGAACCTTAAGAGGATAAAATCTGCAAAATCCCAAATTATAATATAATTTGTGGTGTCTGATCTAATTTCCTACAGGGTTGGGTTGGGCGCTAAAGGTGTTGGACTCATGACCTCAGTGTTTCTAAAATCCTACGGCCCTGAACGTGGCACTCCAGATAGACAATTTCACCATAAGTTCAACTTCACTTAATTATCTGGCAAACCATAACTGTTTTCAGAACAAACATTGACAAAAACTAGTTTAGAAACTGCCCCAAATCCAAATTAGATAATTAATTGGGCCGTGTTTGGATGTTGGACAGTATTTGTTCCGTGTTCATGTAAGTATTCCCCCTGGATATTTGGACACTTTGTTTACAAAGATGTGTTATACATGAGGGACGCTGCGGTCTACCTGTAATGCCACAGAGTCAGATGACAGAACAGTGACTTCATTTTCAGTCCAAACACACACACACGCACACGCACGCACACAAAGCAGTGATGACTGCACAATTGAAACCATCTCTGAGCCCATATCCTCACAGTGTCTCATCTGCTCCTCTTACACTGAGATTTAAAAAAATCCAATATATTTTGTATACATTATCCTCCCGAACACACCTTGCAATACAAACAGTACAATAAGAATTAAATAACCCCTTATAATCCCATGCTTTTCCCTTAAACTCACAATCACGACACCATTCTCGACAAAGCTTAGTCTTATAAATACGTCTTATTTCTAAGGGATACACTCACTTCTCATTTCTCTTTTTCTCATTTCCCTTTTCTTTTCCAACGGTTACACCATAAATACAGTCTCACACACACTCTCTCTCACACAAACACACACACACACACACAGCAGCATTCCCGACACAGCACTTCAGGGGTGGTTAAGATAGCAGAGGGCATACAGTACAGTAATAATAGTAGTATCAGTAATAAAAGTCATAACAGGTTGGAAACACAGACAAACTGGAGCTCTTATGCATTATTGTTCAAGTCACTGATCTTAGTAAAGAAATAAAGTGAGAATAGCATGAGCAGACGAGGATATACAATACTGTATGGCTCCAATTGATTCTGCAGACTATAGTGAGTCCCACAGATTACAACAAAATCATCAAAACACTGTGGAAACATGACCACGTTCTCATTATGGTCTGTGTTTTTACTATTCATTTCTCTGTGAGTCACATTAATGGCACAGCCAGTGGATGATGTACAGTGTTGGCATCATATTCGGACATACAGTGGTCATTATTAACACCATTCACTTGCATGTATTTTACACGAGAGGTGTCACATTGCATTTAGTATGGCGTCTATATACTGTACAGTGCAGCAGTGGCCACCGAAAAATTCCATAATAACTCTTATAATGTGTGATATACAGTACAAAACAATACAGTTCATGTGTACATGTATGTGAATATACAGTAGATATATGTAGACATAGATAGGGGAATGTTTTGTCTCATACTATTCTGGTTGATATTGTTCTCCTTGTAAAGCCGAGTGAGGCTGTTAACCATGCACCATTGACTCTGTGTCAAGTTAAACGTGACCAGAGAGACTCCGAAGCAAAAACCTCTGCTCTTTCTTCTCGATAATATCTATTTGATATTGTTCAGAAATATTTATAGCCACTTTCTTTGGCTGTGTTTTCTTCTTGTGGCCACACGGTGGCACTGACGAGTGAACGAGTGAACACTATACTGTATGTTGGGCAGGGGAGCTCATTTTCCCCCCTTTAGTTTAGCCCTGAAGAAGAATCATCATCGAGGTTCTTTTTCTCAGTCACAAACAGATGTGATACAGATAAACGACAGAGAGAGAACAACAGAGAGAAAGCAGAAAGCGAGAATTTAGCATAATAACTTAATACCAACAGCAAATAAAGGTGCAACAGGAGCAGGGACACGTGAAGAGAAAGAGAGAGACTCTTGAAATTGGGGGAGTGAGAAAGAAACAGATTTAACTGAGAAAGAGTGGCTTTCTTCTGTCTGGTAGTGCACTGGGGGTGGATTGGTGGGGTAGGGGGGGTCACCGCTTGGACAGACTGGGACTGGGCGGCTGAGTTGTGCTTGTTATTACTGAGTTTTGTCCGGAGAGGGAAGCGGAGAGAAGTGTGGAGTGTGCTTGAACATCTACATGCAGGGCTAGAACTGGCGGGTTATGTATTTGAAAGGACCGTCCCAAAAGCTTGTTTTCTTTGTCATGCACATTATTAAATAACCCCCCTATCCCAAGTGAGACCCAGGCCAGTAGAGTGTGCGTTTGGCTTCTGCGTCCACTTCTATCTCGCTTCCCCCCCGTCTGATCATCCACCACTCTTCCTTGAGGAATAGCTGGTTGGTGCGACTGCCTCCGTAAAAAAACAACCAACTAATGCAGAGGGGGCCGAGGCATCTGTTGCCACTGGATGAACCGAGGGCTCTGACTGGTTGGTGGCTGATCACCTGGCCCAAGAACTGGTTATGCTGGTCACTGACATGATGCTGCAACGTTTCTTCACCACCATGTTAATGTAGGCCCTCATGATCTTGGTGATCTCCCCGACCTAAAGAGAGAGAAGATAGTGGTTATTATGGGTCCTGGTCTGGCTGTGATAAAGTGATCATAAAGAGGTAATACAGCGATTTGGTATCGCATTTCCATCAAGTTATGGGACTCACAAGAGACGACTTAAAAAAAAGAAATTCACGTTACCACAGTTTCACAAGTGTGACTACGGTGGCCTTCAGGTAACGTACAAATGCAAATGGCTCTCTCTAGAGCCAGTGTTTGGTTTATCCGTTCTGAGCTACTGTAAACTCTAAACATGGCGGAGCAACATGGCGGACTCCGTGAAGAGGACCCACTCCCTATATAGATATAAAGGGCTCATTTTAAGCTAACGAAAACACAACGATTCTTAATTTCAGCTGATTATACACTAATGAAAACGTAGTTATTCATATCATATCATATTCCATTTCTGCTAATAGATCCCTCAAAATGTTACACACCGTTCCTTTAAAAGGTATTTAATGAATAATGAGATCTCACCAGTGGCGTCTCAAAGAACATCTCCCTCTCATCCACGATGACCTTGTAGGTGCAGGGCTGTGAAGCCCCAAAGAAGGTGATGTGTTCGTACTGGAAGGTCTCCAGTGGCTTCGGATCACCCCGTTTATACACCGACACGTTTTCAGCGCTCACACTCAGCCACAGGTCATGAGGGAAACCACCTTCTTTACACTACGGAGGCAGAGGAAACAAAGGAGAAGAGGAAAGAGGAGGTTACTTAAGGTATTTTGTGGGTTTTGTACAAATCTCTGTTCCTCTATTGTTTTCTCACCTCCACATCAAACAGAGTAGATCCATATCCAGGCCACTCCTTGCTGATGCCCATGTATTTCAGCATGGCCTGATGCTGAGGCATGCCCTGCAGCCGGGTCCACTTCTCCAGAACGCTGG
>CAKALG010014164.1:501-12075 GCA_916700815.1 Helicolenus hilgendorfi
ATATTCACTGTGTTCCTCATCTCAGCATCTTCACTGAGATTAAATTACAGGATGTGGATTCTGCAGGACTAGCCAAAGGAGAATGCCAGTACCTGTAGCTGACATTACAACAGCCCATCTGATGAGCTTTTACTGGGTCTTGCTCTCCTGTCTTTTTCTCCCCGTCGTCGTATTAGTTCCCACATAGACCTACATATATATATATATATGTGTTGGTATTAACATGTTTCTGTCTGTCAGAAAAATTTGCAGGACAGTCTTGTGGAAAATGCAGTGACTTGCATGGCTCCATTAATAAAGGCTTTTAATTGTGGATTATTATTATTATTGTTTACATATGAGCAAATGCTTCTTAACCCTTATCTGGCTAAAATGAATAAAATTACATTCATAATGAAATTAAATGGCTATTATGAAAGTCAAACTCTATGCAGAAAGAAAGGCCTGCGGCAGCAACAACGCTGTCTGTGTGGAATGTGTAATGTTAAAATCACCCGAGAGGAATAAATACAGTCTGAATGGGGCTTTAGGCATAGCAGTACTTTGAGCTAAATGCTAACATCAGCATGCTCACATGCTCACAATGGCAACGTTAACATACTGATGTTAGGCTGTTGTAATGTTTACCATGCTCACTATTTTAGTTGAATGTGTTAGCATGCTAACATTTTGTAATTAGCACTAAACAAAGTACAGCTGAAGCTGATGGGAATGTCATCAACCAAAGTGGCTAGTCAACATACCTGCAGCAGAGTCCTGATTCTTTGGTTGCCCGTCTCCTACAGTCTCAGTTGGAGTGTGCGTCTCCAGCCTAAGTCCGGCAGTCAGAGCCTCATGATCGGAGTAAGGGAATGGATGGTCAGGGACGGAGCCTTTGGTGGTGGACATGAAATCACAATGAACGTCCGTTTTGGAAGAACCCTGAGAATTATAAAAAAGGGAAATGAGCTTTGGGGGTCAAAACATAATACAAATCCATCTGATGAGTCTAACATCTTACTATGAACATGAGGGGATATAAATACAGCAGGTGTAACGACATAAAGCTTACACCCACCTTGAACAGGATGTAGTCGATTCGGATTCCCTTCTCAAAGGGACAAAGCTCCTTTTTATTGATAAAAGGGTTGTCAGCTATTAGAGTCATACCATCCTCACATCCCTGCAACAGAAAATCATTCATAACATTTATTAAAAAGAAACACAAAAATTAAAAAGAAAAATGCATTTCTTAAAGGAGCAGTGTGAATGATTTAGTGGCATCTAGTGGTGGAGGTTGCAAATTGCAACCAACTGAAAACCCCTACGCTCACTCATCCCTTTCCAGGTGTGTCGGAGAACTACAGTGGCCTTAAGTTAACGTAAAAACCTGGAAGGCTGTCTAGAGCCAGTGTTTGGTTTGACCGCTCTGGGCTACTGTAGAAACATGGCGAAGCAACATGGTTGACTCCGTGAAGAGGACCCGCTCCCTATGTAGATATGAACGGCTCGTTATAAGATAACGAAAACACAACGATTCTTAGTTTCAGGTGATTATACAATAATGAAAACATAGTTATGAATATTATACTCCATTTCTGCCAATAGATCCCACAAAATCCTACACAGTGGTCCTTTAAGTTAAAAACCTGGCTCTTGTTTTCATAGTCTTGACCATGACTGCACTCATTTATGATGACATTTTACTCACTAGCTCAATTCTTGAGATATGGGGCCACAATGACACTGCTGAATACAGCTTTACAATTTTGAAGAACTACTTACTGACCAAGACATTTTTGCCATCGATGATATTACCTTCTACCTTCCTAACAGACTTCTAGGGTATGGTCACTGGGCTTTTACATCCACATAAATGGTAAAAAGTAAATTGTTATCAAAACAAATACAGATTATGGCCAAAACTGCAAGAATAGGACACATGTTAACTTAATTTTCCTTTCATTACTGTATTTTAGCAGACAAAACAACCCTGTTATAGCATTGTTTCCACTACCTACATCAAATTTAGCCGTCTCTAAATAAGAGTCTCGTAGTCCAGTGTAAGACCTCAGTAGTCTGTTGCCGAGGTCCTGAGGGTGCATGTTGAGGTCGCCGCCTAGAATCACCACATCCGCTCCAGCGGAGGTGTGACTAAAAAGTACAGAAACACACACTATTACCAAATCATTGCCACAAAACAAGATGAAACAGTAAGTGCAGAATACTGTCAGGCACTGTAGTGTTGCTTTAAACATTTTCATAGCAACAGGTGAAGTCAACCTGAAAGAAATATGCAAATATCCACCAGAATAAACAAATAGTGGCTCGACCTCTTTGTGCAGAATCAACAAACAAAGACACCGTACCGAATGAACTGCTGCAGCTCCCAGGCCTGAACCACTCGGTGAGGTAGATAAGAGTCCTTGTCTCTGCAGTACTCTGCATGCAGCTAAAATCAATACACACAATCAACAGCACACTGATCAATAACTCTATATAATATAATATGTACAGTAGGTAGGGCTGAAAACTGATGGTAGGAAAACTTACATGAGTCACATAGACGTTGGCAGTCAGGCTGCCAATGCTTAAGACCGCCATCCCAACAGCTTTACCTCCAAACCAGTCTCCATGGTGAGCCTAATTATTAGGAAAAACACAGTTATGAGAGAACCCGAGGTATGCTATTCTGCAAAGAGAGGTTGTAACACTAAAGGATTGCATATCCACTCTGGGGGTGATGGTGTCTACATGCCAGTCCAGCTCTACATTGGTTGCCTGTTTGGTTTAGAATGGATTTTCAAGATTTGAATGATCACCTATTAGACATGTATGGGACTAGCTCCACACTATTGCTGACTTGCTAGCTCCATACAGGCCCCAAGTGCAGTCTGAGATCCCCTGGTTGACCTCTATTAAAATTCCAAGGTCAATGCTAAAAACCACAGGGGATCTGACCTATGCAGTCAGTACCTCTCGGCTCTGGGACGACCTGCCGGAGGAAATCAGGCAGGCAAGCTAGCTCTTCATCCAGGAATTTAATTTTTAATCTTGCTTGTATTTTATTGCACCATGCATCTTTTGGTTTTATGTCTTTTGTAAAGCAGTTTGTAACTTGTCGTGTAAAAATGCTATACGAATAAAGTTGTGGGAATACTAAGAGACTTACCATGTATGGATAACCATTCAGTGAGTAGCGGAAAAGAAACGTATCATGGATTCTGTGTTTGGAGAAAATAGCCAGTCCACTGCCGATGACTCCACTGAAGAAAGAAAAAAAACAACATGAGTAGAAGTTGTATATTCCACAATTAAAAAGGGACAGTGTGTAGGATTTAATGAAATATAGTGATGAGGTTGCAGATTGCAACCAACTGAATAACCCTCCGCTCGCTCCTCCCTTTCCAGGTGGATCGGAGAACTACGTTGGCCTTCAGGTAAACATAAAAACGTGAAAGGCTCTCTCTGGTTTGTCCGTTCTGAGCTACTGTAGAAACATGGTGGAGCAACATGGTGGACTCGGTGAAGAGGACCAACTCCCTACGTAGATATGAACACCAGCTTCAGCAGCACGTGATTATTGTTTAAAGAAACAAGTCACATCCCTGGTTTCCATGTGGATCTACATTATTCTTTAGTTTGTCTGTATTATCTGTAGGAGATGTGAGAACTTATCTACTAGAGCTGACATTTCTATAAACTGCAAAGGGGATTAGAAAGGTACAGCCTTTGATTAATCTCAGTCGTATGCTTTGGTATGGAGGTCAAGAAAGAATTAAGCTGCAAAAGTTAATCCTTTAGGTAGTGCCTCAGCTTCAGTTAAATTTGGGGTCTTTGGATCAATGCCATGCATGGACATTTTTCTGACAGAGGGGCACTTCAGGAGCCTTTTGAAAATATGACAACTCACTCATGAATTTTAAATCACAGACTGAAAGACGTCCAAAGGTAACGAGTTCAGAATAAAATTGCAGAGCAACCTTGGAATGAGAGTGAAAACACATTACCTTTTGAAGTAATGAGAGTGAGGGTGACTACAGGCAAGTTTCTTTTTCAAGGAGAGATAGTCTTTCTCACTCCACACCTGAAAAAACAAATCTATACGTCACTTGAAAAGTAGAATACCAACCATCTTTGCATGATTAATATTGTTCGTATGAGTTTACAAGAAGATTTAAGACTTAAGGTTGGTCTTCATTAAAGAAAACATTGAATTTAACAGAGCGCATGAGGTGAAAATCAATCAGATAAGTGACTATGCAACTTTATAACTCTGTAAGATGGCTTCCACCAACCTCTTGCAGTACGACGACATCATGCTCTTCCTTGCACAGCATATCTCCAATCATGGCATAGCGCTGATGACAGTGTTTGCTGAGGTAGCGGATCCCCCTGAGAAAAGAAACACAGAGAGACTATCAACACTGTGTTTTTGCATACATGTATCAAGACAAAAAAAAACCAATGCATTAAGAACTACTACAAACCACAGCCACTGACCAGCAGTTCAGAGAGAGGACCCGGACATTGACGGAGTCTGTGTTAGTCATGCTGGCAGATCAGTGGATCAGTAGATGTGATGATGGAGTGTCAGGTCAGGTGAGATGACTGGGGCAGCTCCTAATGTGATAAATAACAAATTATTGTTGTTAGAAGTTGTTATCTAATCCCACATGGACACATTAGGTGGCAACTACCAACAAAAACACATAAGCACTGTACTAAAATTTGAGTAATTCAGCAAGGAAAAACAATTTGACAGTTGGACACAACTGGAACTTGTGGACCAAAGGGCAAATGCACACATGTAAATCAAATTCCTAAACTTTGTAAATTGAAAAAGCACACAGTCACGAGTCTCAGTCAGAAGTATACGTGGTAAAAGACATAAAAATAAACCATTAAAAACTGCATGGTAAGCACCAAAAGTGCAAACCAAGCAGAACACACCCTGACTATAGTTCAAGTTCTTAAAATGTTTGAATGATTCAGATGATTTTAACCATTTGAAACAGAAAAAAAACCTGTAAACAAATACAATAGATGGTGAATAAAATTCTGTATACTAAACTAAATAATGATCTCACATCTGTAAAGTATAGTCAAGTCTGAAAATAAACAACTATGTGTGTTTTTTTTAAAATAATGTGTTATAACTTAGCTGACCCTGGCAGGCTTCACTATGTCATGCAGTGGGGGATGTGTTGATTTTATCAAAAAGAGACAAAGTATAGCGGTGATTGCATTGCCTCTTTCTCCTGGGAGTGCAACAATACACCCTGAGCCCCACACAGAGTGCTGACATGGCTTTGCTCTGTCTGGACAGAGTAAGGGGAAGCAGTAATGCAGTGAAAACAATCAAGGGGCTTTGGTTGTCTGAGGTAAAACTGTTCATTGTGTGTTAATAAAGTTACTATCTATCCATCGATCTATCTATCTATCTATCTATCTATCTATCTATCTATCTATCTATCCATCTATCCATCTATCTAACCATCTATCTATCTATCTATCCATCCATCTATCCGTCTATCTAACCATCTATCCATCTATCTATCTAACCATCTTTCCATCCATCTATCTATCTATCTATCTATCTATCTAAATATCCATCTATCTATCTATCTATCTATCTATCTATCTATCCATTTTTCTATGTATCTATCTATCCATCTATCTAACCATCTTTCCATCCATCTATCTATCTATCTATCTATCTAAATATCCATCTATCTATCTATCTATCTATCTATCTATCTATCCATTCATCCATTTTTCTATCTATCTATCTATCTATCCATCTATCTAACCATCTATCCATCCATCTATCTATCTAAATATCTATCTATCTATCCATCTATCTAACCATCCATCCATCTATCTATCTATCCATCTTTATATCTATCTATCTATCCATCTAATACACAGAAAGCAAACAGCATAAATAAAATAAACAACTCCCCTGCAAGTAAACATTTACCTTAAGTGATACAATGCATCTGCCTGTGTGTCTCCACTCCTTTGTGGACACACGCAGTAAAACAGTGGACTTTAACCCCAAATCAGGGAAAAAATGTGGTAATAAAGTTAAAAGGCTGCATTGTACAGTCAAATCTAGTTACTCCAGATTAAGTTTCATGTGACCCAGGTGATGAAATGCAGAGGTAGAGTCACGTTAGCTTGCAGACCAGGTCAAATAAAGTTTTAGCTGAGGTAAACAAGCACCAATGCTAACAGTAACGTAAAGTAAAGTTCGCCATCTCATCTCGTTGTTAGGGGAGATATGGGTGTAACCATGGCAACACGGTCACCTTCATTAATCATGTAACGTCAGTTAGCTGCAGACCGTTAATCACCTAGGTAACCAGTTAGATTAACAGTTAGAGACGTTAACAGCTGCTAAACAACTCTAGCTAACATTAGACTAGCTCAGTAACTGTGAACTGCTCCGGTTTCTCTTCACTCGTTACCGACATGGTTTATTTTATTTATTTAACGTAAATTCAGCTCACCTGTGTAAACCTGTTGACGTCAGCTGAAGTGAACCGGAACGTTGGATAGTTGATCGCTGCGTGCTTCTTCTACCAAAGTAACGTCAGCTGGGTTAATAATATGTGTGCTGACATCCGGTTGTAATTTACCCCTCCGCAATAAAGCAGGACGTTGAGTCGCGTCCGTATTTCACTGACATGACTCCCCAAAGTGTATTTTATTGGGCTGAGGAGTAGTATTGTGAATAACTTAATGCAAAAAAAACCCCACTTCGATTTCAAATACACAATCATTTTTATTGTGTGCAAAACTGACTTTCATCGAACATCCGGTTTTATTTTGGTGAACTTGACAGTCGTTTCCGGTTTGATTCCGTCTCAGCCACAATTACTTCTGGTAGGTGGAGTTCTTTCAGTTAAACCACTTTGGCACAGGCAAGTAAAAGTCCATTCAAAACCAGGCATTCAAGGAACCGATGGATTATCAGCTACATTTTAACAGTATCTTCTGCAATATATTCCCTTTTTTAATAGTCGTGTATCGCAGCTGTTACCCTGCACTATATTCAGTGTTAACAGTTTTCTTCATCTCCTTGTATTTTTATATCTGGTATATTGTTTTGTACTTTGCACTACTAACTTTTTTACTGCCTTTTTACTAACATGTTTTGCACTATGGAACTGTGATGCTGGAAACTTGAATTTCCCTCGGGATTAATAAAGTTACTATCTATCTATCTATCTATCTATCTAATATATTATCATAACTGACATCATTAAATTGTCAATACTTATGCATCAATGCATAAGAAGTTTAGTCCAGTGGTTTCCCCTTCAAAGGGTCACAAGATGAATCTCTGGTGTCATGAGGTGATTAATTGGGTAGAAAAGACAAAAAAACAAAGTTTTCTTATCAGAAAAGTAACCAATAACTATAGTATATTTGTCAGATGAATAAAGTGAAGTAAATGTGTAGAAAATGTAGTGAAGTAAAATGTAATTTAGAAAGTAAAGTGCATACAAGCACCTAAAATTGCACTTACGTACAGTACACATACTTGTACGTACATCAAATTGCGTGACCTGATTATGAATTTCAGCTACACTGCAAACATTTGATCATCTATTCTGATTTCAGTGTACCAAAATCTCTGGCCCTTATGATGCTTTAGACTCTAGCATCATGTAGCTAGAGGATTAACGTATAATAAAAGCATTATACAGTGGCAATACAGCTGAAATTTGTGATTGGGTCACAGAATTTGGTGCAACAAAAAACACAATATTTGGTTTCATAGGTCTCTGTGATATCGCTATGAAAAGAACCATCATGGACAAAACAAATTTACAAACATGTTTAATAAGTTTTCTGGGGAGAAATGGCCCCAAAGGCACCATGCGTCTTTTATTGTTAGATACATTTGTTTGATTACATAGTCCAACCTCTACTTTGAAGTATAAAATTGCAATGCACAATGGTAACAAAGACAACAGTAAACCACCTTAAACCAAAAAAAAACAAAACAAAAAAACAAACTGCCCACACCATTCAGAATATGATACATTAGATATCTCATTATTAATTATCAATATCAGCACAATCACACATTATTTTCAGTGAAGCATATGGCAAACACTGAAAGTCAGAAGACAACAGAATCAAAACAAAAACATTAATCTTGATAATGGCGAGAGAAAACGTCTGTATAAAAGGTAAATTGAGAAACCTGCTAGAGGAGGAGGAGTGTTATTGTATCTAGCTTGTGAAATATGACATTCAAAGCCAGGGGCAAAATCATCCCACCGTACAATATTTTAAATTTGAACTTTTTATAGCACAATTGTCCAGTGAACCACACAGAGTAGACACTCGTCTAGCAGGATCCATGGGACGACAGTTCTCCTGTCTCTAATATGAGTCCTGCAATACTTTTAACATCTCCATCACAGTGGAAAATGATCAATACATCTCCAGTACCCCACCCTGCCCTCCCGCTATTACTATTCCAACCCTATAAATAACAATCAATGGTCATACTCCACAGCACAGAGACAACAGCTCTCATTCAAGACAATTATTTCGTTTGATTTCAAAATTATTTCATGTTAAAAGTCAGTAAAAAATTGTCTTAAATATCAAAACTGAACTTTTATCATGCAGCTTCTCCACACATTACAACGGAGAAGGGTGAAGCAAATGACTTCACAGCATACAATCTCTTTTTTAAACAAAAGAAACAGTGATAAACTTCTCTCCACTTAAAGCCACGGTCTCTGTGCTGAGTTACTTGATCACAAATATGAACAAAAAGTACCCCCCCAAAAAACAAAATACTCCTATGTAACACATATTCCTTTAGCATCCACTGACTCACAGTACAGAAACAATTCATTTTTTTTCAATTAGGCTACATAACTCAAGGCAGAAAATAAGCACTGCTGTCGCTTCACCTCCCCCTTCTTGATCTTTTTAAGTGCAACCAAGCACACGTCTTCGAACAGAGAGAAATAACAGGGGATCTCGTAAGGATGGCAAAGCCCTGGCTTTATGTCAGGCCAGCAATGTTACAAGGCATCCCTAGTGTCAAAAGTCAGTTATAGATAGATGCTTGTAAGACCTGATTTTTAAATTGTGTAATAAAACATAAAAAAAAAAGCAGAACCTAAATAGTACGGCAACACAATAGACCTTCTCCCTATACACGTGGACTGTAAAACTTGGGACGATCTTTATGTAAAAACAACAGGCTACATGAAAATTAGTTATCCCATCCCATTCCTCCGTGTGCCCAAATACAAAAAAACGCCTCAAAAAGATGTCAATCTGAGAGGTTTCTTTCCAATTCTTTTTGGACAAAATACACTTGTCTGACTATTTTCTGTTCGTTTAAAAACAAGAGGTAGTAAAAAAAAGGCAATCCAAAGTGGCAGGCAATGATATAATCTTTGGAGAAAAGGCACTTGCTTTCCAAACAAACCTCCTGCAACAACACCACTTGGCTCTGGTTTTCCCCTTCCGTGGTCCTGTTCTCTCTCCTCTTCTTCGATCTATACACTTCCTCTTATTGCTCAGAGTGTGATCCACTTGGATACGACTATAAGAGTCTTTTTCAACCCCGAAACACATTCTCGTTCCCTCAAATAAAACATTTCAAGCTCCATCAGTTACCTTGGCAAAAAGTGACCCACTTCATCTAAAGCATGTTTAAAACACATGGAAAATAGTTGGTTGTTTCGAAAAATCCGTAATTCTTCAAAATTTCTTTGCGCGTTGGCACGTAGAGATTCGCTCTTTTTTCCCTTACGAACGAGACTTTTTTTTTTTTTTTAAAGCATAAAATGTGTCCATGTTAGTTCGGTCTAGCATTGTTTCAATGTTTGTTTTTTTTTAGTTTTCCTGGATGGTTGAGCTGGTCGAAGAGAGATTGTGTCACGCTTTTTGTCTGGCTTTTCCAAAAACCTGAGGAGCTGTTAGTCTTTAACAAGTCTGTAGACGTGATACTGAGCTCCGTGTTCACTTGTTGAAACCTCAAAAACAAACGCTATACAGAGCAAGGTCTCCTGGGTGTCGCGGTTCGTCACCACCTGGGGGGGCAGAAGGAAAACATCAAGTGAGAAAGATGAAGCAGCACCGTCTGTTTAGAAATACTGCAGTGACAAAGAGTTGATCATTTCTTCATTTGTTAAAGGAATAGTTTGACACTTCGTGAAAAACCCTTATTGGCTTTCTTTCGGAGAGTTAGATTAGAAGATTGTGTGAAGCTACTGCTAGTGGCCAATTAGCTTAGCTTAGCATAAAGACTGGAAACGGGGAAATAGCTAGCCTGGCCCTATTTGTAGGTAATCCTCCTAACTGCACATCTAAAGCTCACAAATTAACAAATCATGATTCTCGTTTGTTTAATCTGTACAAAAACCAGTGTAAAAACGACACGTTGTAGTTTTAAAGGGGGGTTATGTGCCAGCCTTTGTGCTAAGCTAAGCTAAGCTAAGCTACGCCATGCAGCTGCTGGCTGTAGCTTCATATTGACCGTACAGACATGAGAGTGGTATCGATCATCTTATCTTACTCTCGGCAAGAAAGCAAATATTACATATATTTCCCGTGATGACCCCTCCACTCCACTAGGTGTCCCTAGTGGACAACTCCCAGACGGGACAACGCTGCGGTAGTGATCTGTCAATCAGAAGGTAGCCACGCCCTAAAGCATTCCCTGCTTTATGGTCTACTTGACTCTAAATGGGACCATAATTTACTAAATGAACATCATGCTGTATTGAAGAAGACTTGAAACTAGTGATTGAGACCATAAACTCATGTTTACAATGTTTACTGAGGTAATAAATCAAGTATTTTCTCATAGACTTCTATAGAATCAGACTTCTTTTTGCAACCAGAGGAGTCGCCCCCTGCTGGCTGTTAGAAAGAATGCAAGTTTAAGGCACTTTAGCATTGGTTTTACTTTTCAGAACCGGAGATTGCTGTCTGGGCTACACCTGGATCTGGTGTGGGTTTGGATATAAAAGCTCACACATCCACACATGCTGACATGGCTGATTGCTGACTTCCATGTTTGTTTTGTTGTTTCTTTTAATTAAAAATGCCCTATTTGTTACTTTTAAACTCGTCTGGTCTTCGATTTCTGTTTCAGCCTTTGAGCTGGGCTGCGACATTCCCAAAACGTAAAACTATTCCTTCAACAAAAAGTGTATGTTACCTGTAGGATAGTGAAGTTTTCAAGAACACTGTTCATCATGTATTTTTCAGGCAAGTGTTTGAGTTTGTGGATAAAGTTGATCATGTACTCGCACATCGGAGAGCGGTGGATCCTGTAAACACACCTTCCTCCCTCTAGGCGGGCGTATTCTGTCTGCAACACACACACACACACACACACAGTTAAAAACACCAAGTGAAAATGAGAGGCTGTATATGAGTTATTTGAGAGGAGAATACAGAATAAATGCACGCTCTTACCTCTACTTTCTCTACAACCTGCTTGCCAAACGAGCAGACTTTGGTTGAAACAGTGATCGTCATGTTCTCCAGGCTGCTGTACTGGCTGCTGACGCCGTAGAAAGAGCCGGGGCCGTCCTGCAT
>CAKALG010014169.1:2102-19176 GCA_916700815.1 Helicolenus hilgendorfi
TAACCAAAGTCACACAATAACACAACAAACTAACCGATGTTCTGCGAGGTAAAATTACTGGTTTTGTCAATGCGGTCTGGTGGCTTTGAAGAGAGCGTAGATAATGGCTTCAGTTCCCTGTATGCCTTTTTTTTAGGTGTCTAAAATATGTTTTGCTGCTGCCCCCCCGTCCACAGGTACATGCTTTCTGTTTCTCCAAACTGGGGTACATGCCGGCCACCAGAGGTAATACACTGACTATGGATAAGTACCTCATACAACCCCACTACAAAAAAATCCAAACGACCCCTTTGAGTATTTGAGCACAAACACAAAACTATTATTTAGGACTGAAATAAACACTGACTCACTTCTTGTCCCCCACTGTGTTGCTGAGTAACCTCATGAACATGTTGTCTTTGTTAGGACTCTCGAGTGCGGAGACTGTGTCGATGCTGTTGCTGCGTTGCCTCTAAGCTGCTCTCCAGGCTCTTGTTTGGGTCACATCAGGAATTCTGTACAAATGAGTTTCCGTGTATTTTCCCTCCTACATACTATCTTCCCACCAGAGCCCATTCAGCATGATGCTGAACAGAGGCTGCAAGGGTCACACCGGTGCCGTTAAAAAAACCTCCAGTCAGAAACATATGCGTATCAACTTACAAATGTCCATAGAGGCCAATATTCAGAAAAACACACAAAAGAAAACATCCATAAATATAGAGACTGAAATGAACAGACGCTGCCTTCCCTGGCTAATTTCAGGAACATATCTCTGACACGCTAGCCGTCATGCTTACAGAAGCTTTATGTGGTGTTGTCACATAGATAGGTGAAGGAAAGTAAAGGTCTGTCACCTGCACGCTGGAAGCCTCCTGGCTCCACCACTTGTGGAAATCTTTCTGGAGCTTGACCTTTGCCCTCTCCAACAACAGCTGCAGGTGCTCGATCTCTGTCCTCAGCGCTTTTAGACGGCCAATGGCGCTCTTGTAACTGATGGGGGGATATTAGCAGCACCAAATTCATCTTTTGTCCACGTTACACAGCATCTACTGTGTCTAATCAATCTAAGCAGTGTCTTGGGAGAAACATTTGGTATGTAATGCATTAAAATGCACTTATACTTCACTCACGCCTTTTTTTCTTGCTCAATGTGTTTGCACAGGTTTTCTTCCACCGGGTCGACCTCCTCCTCTTCCTGTGGGTGATTCCCCGCTACACCTATGGTAGGATTGGACCGGCATGTATAGATAAGAATGTGGACAAACAGCATATAAAATCACAAATACAGTCATTTTCTTTCTTTTGTCTCAAGTCCAGAAGCTAGTAAGCGTGTGCTGTGCACAGTTTCCTTCAAAGACAATGCTTTAAGTGTTTGGCCCTGGATAATAGAAGCCAGGCTGCTGTGAAGCGTCCTGTGATGCCTCATGGGACTCAAAATAACAAGAAAAGCCTTTTGGCGCCTGAACTGGAGGGAGATGTTTGTGTGCCTTTGCGACCAGATTATCCTCATCAAAGCGTTTATGTCGCTGATCAAAACAGTCGGAAAAGAGTAAATGAAGGAGTCTTAGAGCTGTGACGCCCAGTCTTTGGTCACTAAGCTTTCAGTCAGCGAGGACTACTGCGGAGGCTTTGATGTGGGCACTGCCGCACGTACGGTAAAAAGAGCACCCATAAACGATGCGTTCACAATGTTTACCGCCCCCGCTCTGAAAAGGAGTTCAATATCAAAAAGATGGTAAACAGAGATGACAGCTTTGTTCATCTTTTCAGTTTGTACTTGAGGAGCCAACTGAATTTGAAGTCAGAGCATAAACCTGGATTCTCAGTTATTCTAAGTTCTAGCATTGAATTGCTTCAAGCAACCATGCGTTGTTCAGCTGTTGGTGTGGGTAGATGGAGTTGGGTATTATGCTGTTCTTCTATGGTTCAAGTTTTGCTGTGGGAATATATATATTTGTTTTGTTCTTACCATGAGCTGCTCTCTGCCTCCGCTGCATCTCTAACTGCTTCTTCAACTCACCTGAGAAAGAGAGAGAAAAGAAAAAACAATTTAGATTATTAAACACAAAACGCCTGCCATGACATAGTTGCATCACACACCCAAGTCACGGCTACTCAAGGTCAGAAACACCGGTGAAATACACTCTGGTTTATGGGAAAAAAAATACCCAGGGGCAGACTTAACTGTTAGGCAAGGTATAGGCAACTGCATGGGGCCCCATCTAAAAGGGCCCCAAACGACTATAGATTTATTATGATATTTTAATGTAAAAAATATTGAATTATGTTACTATTGTACCCCGAAATAACTTACAAATGGCCCCCAAAGCACTTAAAAAATATGGAACTAAACTGTACAGAGCTACTATTTATTGTCTACTTAGTAGGCTAGAACATTTACCTGACAGAGAAACATCACTGGTTATGTTGCAGATTCAGATTTGACTCACAAAATGTAATAATTAAAATATGATGCATTACTATTTATTAAACTATCCAGCGTCATATTAGAATTGAAAGCGCCACCTTAAACAAACTTTAAGTCAATTTAAGTACACTGTGCTGAGCCCTGGAGCCGCTGCTGAACAGAGCGCTTGTTTCTTCAAAGTGTATTAATATTGAACGTGTCGCATGTCCAAATTGCACCAAATTCGACAAAGCACTCCATGGGATGCCAAGCAATTCACCCAATTCATTGCACAGCAATTCAGCTGAGATAACCCATTATCAAGGATATTTTTTTCAAACTTTGGAAAGCTCCCTCCAGAGCCACAGAAGACAACATACAACTGTTCACAGGCTTACTCCTCATGATGATTAAACTGGACTTCATAAAATGAAAAAAATTGGTGGAGGGCCCCTTTAATGTAGCAGCTTGTAGGCATAGCTGTGATCTTAGTCCACAAGGGATGTTACAGTAAACACATATATTATCTCTGAATTGTCTTTACACAAATTCTTGCATTGATTAACTTCATTGAGTTGTTTGCAGAAGATTATCTTAAAGCTGCAGTGGGCAGAAAGGTTTTGGCATCATTGGGCAAAAATTCCATAATAACCTTCACCATATTGTAATTCAATTGTTCTAAAGGAAAACTAGACTTCTGCACCTCCTCATGGCTCTGTTTTCAGGCTTTAAGAAATCTAGCCTGTGACGGGAGACTTTGACCAATCACAGGTCATTTCAGAGAGAGAGAGCATTCCTATTGGCTGTGCTCCAGATGGTGGGCGGTGCTTGGTATTTCCTCAACAGATCTCAATACGGCAGCCGGGTCACAAACTTTCTTATTTCACAGCTAAACAGTACACTACAAGATGTTCCTGAAAACATTTATGGAGAGAAATAGGTATTACAGTAACAGAATATTGATTTATGTTTGATCAGCGTTGCCTAGTTTGACCATTTGATCGGAGTTTGCGAGTGATTGACAGCTGCTCAGAGACGGCAGGCTCTAAGGCTTTTTTTTATTTATTACCTATCTCATGCACTACTGTCAGGATATAGCGACCGTTTTATAAAAATAACTTTCTTTTAAATCACATTTGTTCCATTTCTATCCACCGCTGCTTTAACTAAAGACTGCTGAGTTACACACATCCACAGTCAGCATGAACTCTTGTGACTCCAGTGAGCCAGGAAGCAGCATGAGGGAGGCGTTTTGGGTCATTGCGTCTCTGGTGTGCAATGATACTGGGTTGACATATGGGTAAGTCATTTGTGTCTGTTTTTCGCTGTCTCTCCTCCCCTAATTGACGTCGTTAATTGCCCCATTGAAGATATTGAATTTGTGAGGCAATGCTTCAGTGGCAAAGGGCAACTGTAAAGTAAATGGACTAAAGCATATACTGTACAGGCCATTTCTATCTACACTAAATCAGGGATACGTTTACTATATAAGACAAGAAAAGGAGACCATTTCACATCGATAGTGTGTCAGATAGTGAGTGAAGTGAATGACCAGGTTAAGTACGAGGCAGACTAACAGATAAAAAAAGAGACATTGAATGGCAGTTTCTGCATGTGGTCAGTTTCCATTACCATCCCTCAGGTCTTATATACATGTAGACAGCGCTGTGCTGTAATACGATCCTGTCGCCGATCTAAGAGCCGAGGTCCAAGCTCCAAAAACGAGAAATCCAGATGAAGTATCGTTTGGCAAAAAAAAAAAAAAAACAGGGTGTGTGTGTGGGGAGCTACCTTTTCATGCAACACCTCTCGTGGTGCCATAAAACAGTTGGATCAGAGCTCTCGCTTTGCCAAAGAGAAGAAGATGAAGACACTGAAACATGTGTCCTGCTGAAGTGACCTTGAGTAAATAGAGTTATAGAGATCCTGGGATTAGTAAAAGTGTAACATTATCATTATTACAGATTCCAGGTTGACTTTGACATCAGCTCTTAGCATTTCACTGATAAATGTTTTTGCAATGTGCCCATGCACAGACACAGACCAGTTCATCTTTCAAACACTCTTGACAAACACTTTTTTTAAATGCAGGCCGCACTATTGGGGATTTTGAGCAGACAGTGTGGACGTGAAATGGATGATGTGAAACGTTACAAATGACACACAGGGACATATTGTGCCCATGATGACACAGTTTTTCCGAGTGCCTATATGGAGCACGGACCAGGGTTTGGGAACCCCTCACAAAAGCCATGTGTTTTCATACAAAGCCTGCAGTTGGACTAGCTGAGAATGTAAATGAGCTGAGACGCCCTGCGGCTTAACATTGTGGTCCGGTGGGCAAGCCCAAGTCTCCTAACAGACAGTACTTTCTAAAACATGACCCATGACTGATGTATAGTCACAATAATATAAAAGGATTAAGAAATATTCATGATATGAGTAGGCCATGTTGACAGGGTGAAGAAGTGCAGGGAGCACATATGTGTAACAGCACAGGCTGTTCTTATTCACCGTTTGTACTTATATCTAGAAAAAGTACGGGCTGTGTATCGATTAACATATTTAATCACAATTATTCGCATGGTTGTCCAAGATTAATCACAAATTAATCACACATTTTTCATCTTTCAATATACGCTTGTTACATGCATAGTGTCCCTTCAAAATAAAATTCCTTTTTCACAGGGAGTTGGGTTTAGGCAACACAACCACTGAGTTATGGTTAGAAAAAGATCATGGTTGACGTTAACCTCACTGACAAGTGACTCACGTAATGATTCAGGGGACTGACGATACTAATGACTAACGGGCGTCACGGGACTGACGATACCGATGAGTCATGTGACAAAAATGTTACTTTCAGTTTCACACAGGACACGGACACTGGTCTCCTGGTTGAAAGTGTTTTTTTGACCCATCCACCACCCCTTCCACCCGCCCTGACTCTCACGCTATTAATACTACGTCACTAACTCCGACCGTCGAATAACGTGGTGGGTGTGTTTACATTGGAGTTAGTTGAAAGCCCAGTTTGTCACATACGGTCAATAAAGGGTGCCTCCGTGCGTTGGTTTCCGATTTTGCCCGATCGTCGGAATTTGACCGGGTAGCTAACCAAGTAGTTTTGTTGCCAAAACTGGTTTTGCACTGCACGGGCTTGCACAGGCACACTGATTGCTTGTGTTGTTGTGGGCCATTCATGGGAAACACACAACACTTTTCTTAAGATATCGCACAAACTGTTATATGAGGTCACATTAAACAGCAACATCAAGAGCACATGGGTCCAACACTACCAGCGTGGCTTACATCAGTCACGGCATGTACTGGAGCTTTTTCAAAACCCCAGTTTCACATGATGACTATCTACATTTGTCAGGTTCATGGTACAATTAGATGTGCTTTAAGCATGACTGATGTATTCCCAATCCTAGCAGATATATAATATTCTGCTGAAGCAATCTTAAGTATGGTGTGAGAATAAACTCTTGTTGCTGTTGGCCATACTGTTAAAATATTGTGACAGAAGAGTCAAACATTACAGATTATTCGGTCAGAACATCCTGTTGAAGCTTAAGGATTTCAACAGTATTTGACTGACCTTCAATGACAAGAGAAATTCCATGAAAGATTAATTTGCATACGTGTCAAGTAATAGTGGTGTGCGGTGTGCTTACTGCAGTACGTCATTTAGACTTGAGTGCTCCTACCCCCCTTTCAGGACAAGACTGTGGGCTCAACAGCACAACCTCCTTCCAAACCATGAAGGGTTTCCCCCCACATTGTTAGGAGACGTGCCGCCGTCTTAAAGGGCCGGTGTCAAACTACAAGCCTCTATAAATATTTGGTGATTTTTGTGGCCTGTGTGATATGCCGCACATTACCACGGCGAGCTTGAGATCCAAGGATCATACATACTATCCAGCTTCTCAATATCTGGGTGGGCGTCGATTCAAGTCTACATGATGAATGAACGCGCAAAGTAATATGAAAATCTTGAAAATATTTATATATTCATAATATCTCGTGAAAAACTCCCTTTTTCAATGCTTGTGCACATCCATTTGGGTATCTGGAGTTCCTACCAACCCACAAACTGTGAAATAAGACGACCCAGTCAGTTTTTTGCAGGCTGTTCTAGATCAGAAAACATGTGATTCAACAAGCCGTTCAGATTTGGCTCCGCTTCCTATGTCACATTCAGGCTCATTAGAATATATCACCCACAGAGTGAGACCTATCTTGGTAAATGTGCTCCTTATTTTTTCTCACAAGTCAATCAGAGGGGGTCTTAAAGAGACAGGCGCTAAAACGGTATAGACTTACTAGAAGTGCACCCGGAGAGCGCAGACCTCCGGCAAAGCAGGTTTCATGTACGTCGCCCCCCACCCCCCGATCTCCACCAAAATCTATTGGATTGTTCATTGTGCCTGACCCCACCCCTCCAAAAACTTTCATTCAAATCCATAACGGAATTTAGGAGTAATCGTCCAAACGGACATTCCGCCAAACTAATACCGGTGAAAACATAACCTCCTTCCTAGGCCTTTGGCCTTAAGGCAATAAACAGGATGAGAAAGATAATGTGTTTTTTGAACCTTAAAGCATGCAAACATGTTCTAGTAGAAACCCAAAAAGCAAGTACCTGAAAATGAGCGTAATATGTCCCCTTTAAAAGGGACTGTATGTACGTTTTTACACGTATACATTTTTTGTTGTTGTAACCTAACCTAAAAAAAATTAGACCTTCCATGATTTTTTGGCTTTCATCTATCAGCGTGTAGACTGCTTTTAATGTGAAGAATGCAGGCTGCTTTTTCCGTGAAAATCCAACGGATGTGACACAGTCATGCACGCTCGCGAATGCCTTTTTCAGCTCCGCCTACAGGGCTAACAGTGTGTAACTGTAGCTAATGTTTGGTTAGAAATGGAGTCTACTAACGCCAACAAACGACCAGACCCCACCTCATCTCAGACTCCAACATAAACTCCACGGAAGCACAACCAAAAACAAAGTTATATTTGGAGGAAAACTAGTGTTGTGGGAGTGTGTGTGTGCACGTGGGAAGTGAGTGGTGAAGCAAGAGAGCGAGACTGGCGGCGACTGTGTGGTTTCCCGTGTCTTGTATCCCTGCTGCTGATAAACTGATATACTAATAAACGACCACCACAAGACATGCATAGACAAAAGTAAACATAAAAGGTTGTTAATACTAAACCCAAAACATTACATAAACCACTCTAATGCGCAGCTGATCACATTAACACTGCAAGAAGTCGTGTCAATCTAGTGTCCGCAGTGCAGAAATCAAGTTACATTCTACCTGCTTTGGAACAATATTCTTGTACATGATATATACCTTTTAGGCTCCAATAGACCTCCTTGAAAATCTATCTGAAAGTCTTTGGGTCGCTTCAGCAAAAAGGTGAGCAGAGGATGAAAGTGGGATACCAAAGCAGTTACCAGATGCTTCATCTTGGACTGTACTGCATAAATCCCCCCCACATCTGGCAGAGAAATTGAGAGACGCCGCTCATTTCCAGCTGCCTACACCTTTCATGAGGTAGAAGATGTGCACCGCTGATCTCTCTGAATAAATATATATCCTTGCACTTTTTGGACCTAAGGGCTTGGAACGTATACGCTGCTCCATCCTGGGATTGGATTCCAGAGCCATATGCTGTGGCCAAGAACAATACTGTAAACCAGGGTAATGTTGGGACACTGATGTCTCCACGGGCTACTGCCTCTCCCTCTCTCCCCCTCTGCTACTGACCCTCACGCTTGGTACATCCATCAGAAAAAAAGAGCAGCACAAAGCTTTTGCCTATATTATGCTAAATCTTTCCATGTTCTACATTAACCACAAGACACAGGTAGTGTAAAGTTTCCAAGAAGGGCTTCCAAGATGGCAAGGAAACACACTGAGCTAAACATTATGGTACTACTTTCCATCCAGAAGAGGCAACCACCTTCCACTAAAAACACTGTCTCTCATCGAGGAAGAATGCTGCACCTAACAATGTAATAATATCTGACAGCATCGAGATGTTTTTTGGGTATCTTTCCAAATGTGAATAAGTTGAAGAATTCAAATGTTTAATCTTATCCAAAAAGCATTCATTTAGTAAATCCAGTGTCTCCGTACTACATGTCTGCAGAACACATTTGAGGAGTTAATACTCAACATGATGTCGCAGATTTCCACGTGATGTATGACATGTCTGATATACGGCTTTGTCAGCACCTCACTGACTGAATGCTGAAGAAAAAACTTGAAATTCCAAGGGTGATAAGTGTATGCTGGCATGTATAAGGGGGTAACAGCCGAATGCTACCAAACCACCAAGCGTGATCTGAGGCAGCGACGATGCCAGGCGCTGGTGTGAGGCAAACCTATCCATTTCAATGGCATGTGAAATGAGCCACAAACACACACAGTCCAGGGAAATTCATAAATGTAGCTTGCAATAGTAAATGCAAACCAGACTGAGCCCTAATAGCACATTTGAACTGATTTGAGTTTACTGGAAAATTCAACCGGAGAGCAGTGAAATCATTTTAAACCTGCTGCCACTTGGGTGGTGACAAGACTTGTCTTTAAGTAGCATCTGTGACTTCAAATCAATGTGGACTCATGTCCAACTACAATGAGGCATGCTCTTTCATTTCTTTTTAAGCTGCAGTGCATAGAAATGGAGCAAATATGATTAAAAAGAGTTATTTTTATAAAATGTCACTATATCCTGACAGTAGTGCATGAGACAGGTAATCTGAAAAAAAAATCATGTGTCTCTAGTGTCCTCCGGTGCTCCTAATGGCATCTGCAAGATTTCACAGACCGGAGGAAAACATCCAATCAGAGCTGATCTGGAGACTGATGTCCAGCTTCCGTCTATGAGAGCCACGAGTCAATCACTCGCAAACTCCGATCAAACGGTCAAACTAGGCAGCGCTGATCAAATATGAATCGATATTCTGTTACTGTAATGCCTATTTCGCTCCTCAAATGTTCTCAGAAACATCTTGTAGTGTACTGTTTAGCTGTAAAATGAGAACGTTTGCGAGCCAGCAGCCAAGTTGAGATCAGTTGAGGAAATACCAAGCACCGCCCACCAGCTGAAGCACAGCCAATAGGAACACACTCTCTCTGAAATGACCTGTGTTCTTATGGTATCTTCAAATGAAACTCGTGAGCTCGTATTTACAACACGGGAAGTTGTGTACACAATATGCTTGACATTCAAGTGGTTACGTCGCGAGAACACCGCTGCTAAGCAGCAGCAATATTTACGTTACTGTCGGTGTCTAGAAGCCACAGAGGCTAACGACTTAGCAAGATAGCAAGTCGGTAACGTAATGTCAGTTGGGAATATGAACATTTTCCTCAGACATAAATTTATTATAAACTTACGAAGAAAAACAATACACGACTGAAATTACAATATATTAACTGATTATGTGCCGAAAATGAATTTCCATGGCCTCCTCCATTTCTGACAACGTCAACAAACACGTCACAAGTCGTGAACTCTGAACTTTCACAAACTTTCCATTTACGAGAGGGGGGCGTTCACATGGACTCTTCTCGTGAACATAGTAAACACGACCCCATTTGAAGGCACCAATAGTTCCTTGGAAAGTTCCTGTGGTGGAAACTAGGCTTAAGTATTTTTTTTATATTTAACCCAGTATAGATTATGTAGGAGTTTGCTGTGCACAAGGCCCACAGAATTCTGTTCAGACAGGTGAGTACAACCACACAGTATTTTTACTTGAGTAAAATATTCTATTACTATTTCCATCCCTGCTGATGGACCATCCATGGAGTCACAGTGCAGACACATGGCAGTACATGCATGTATATTCTCCCAACAGATGAACTTGGAGGTAAACTTCATGAAGATATGGCTTATGCCAGGCCTCATTGTTGCGTTCTAGTGAAGCCACCTGTCAAGGACAGTGCTGAGAAGAACACAGGGGGTGTGCTAACAGAGTCATCATAAAACAGCCTGAGCCAGGCTAGTAAAAAGCACAGGTTGGAAGAGTACAGAAGGGTGGGAGGAAATCAGAACGCCTCTCCATACTGGAAAAGTCCAGGAATGTGCTGAGCGACATTTCTCCACTCCAGGGAAACAGAACCCCAACAGTGATCTGTTCATTAAGATTTTCCAGGCAGGTAGGCTGCTGTCTTTTGGGACCCAGGGAACGTTAACAGCAATGATCAGCGTTCTTTAGGGCTTGCACCATAGACTCTGTTTACCATCAGGATAACGATGATGGTGACAGTAAAATGTTGAATTTAACGTTTTCATAGCTCCTGCATATAATGTAATTTACAGAGGGCGACTTACATCTCTGGAGACAACTTACTTATTCGATTTCTAGTCTCATTCAGTTTCTCCCCAGTTCCTCTGGCCTCAGCTGACCTGTTCAAAAGAATGCAGGTGTTAATGGGCAATGGTAGCAAATAAAAGACATTTAATGAATGTATTAAAATAACAATAAGCACGCCCAATGCATGAAGATCTTTCTCATTTTGCAGGCAATAAAGAATTAAAAAGTATTAGCAGTGAAGTGTTGCATAAATCGTGTACTACATCTCTGTTGGCATGTTACTCAAAACACATAAACGGCCACTCACTATAGAGGTTGTCAAAGGTTCCGACAAAATCAGCACATTTTTAAACCTAGCAGCCTCTGCAGGTGTTAACAGTTCCTATGAAAATGACATGTAGCCAACTATGCAGTAAGTTCTTCTCAATGGCCAAGGTACAGCACTTTCATGCTTTACTGACAGCTCTCACTGAAATAGGGCATTTTTGAAAAATTAACTAGCAGTGCTTTCATTTTCATTGTTTTTTCACTTAGGCATCTGGTTGGCTGAAAAAATCTACAGTACAAAAATGCATTTCATTAAAGGTAGCTTGGTTACACTTTCTATGTCTATGCAGCCCGTTCTCATTCCAAGGATGTTAAATCCCGAGGCTTTGTCACGGCCGTCGGCATTCGATACCACCGCAAAAGGTATGAGATGCACCGGCGGCTCCATTAACTATAATGTAAACCCATCCACGGCAACAGTAAACGCTCATAGAAAGTGCGCCAATTGACTGTGGTGACATAGTTTAAAGAGCGAAAAGACACACACATGGCGGGCGGGAGTGGAGGTGGATGGTTGCAACAAACCAAAGGCTTTCATCCAGGAGACCGCTGTTCGTGTCCCGTGCGCTAAGTTTCACTTTCACGTTATAATCAGCTGTTTGTTCGTGTTCCGTGATCACAACGTTCAGTGTCATTTTCACTGTACAAACATAGTAGTTTTAAGCGCAACCATGTAGTTCTTTCCTAAACCTAACTATAGTGGTTTTGATACCAAAAATTAGAGTGACGCCAATGGGTGTGACAAAGCGGCAGTATGTGACGAGTTGGGATGAGAATGTGTTGGTCTATAATGCATATAAACGTACTTCTAATGCATTTAAATCTGCTTATAGCTCTCTATAATTATATTTATGTAAATAAATACCACATATGCTCACATTGCTCACACTGCTCATATTGCAGAACAAGACGGTCTGAATTTTGGGCAACATAAGGATGTGAATTTATCAAAACTGTCTAACAACTACTGGTCACTAACCTCTGTTTGAGTAGCTTCTTGTTGTCTTCAATGGTCAGATGGTCGTCGTGGTCCCTTATGAAGGTCTCAAAGGCCTCCTGCTTTCCCATAGACAGCTGAGGGCCTGAGAGAAAAGGAGACAAATATTCTAATAATCAGAAGATACTGTTCATATCACCAGGTCCGTGCTAAAAACATTTGCTAAACCTACAAACTGAAATCTACCATCTTAACAAGATTGCATGCTCGTCCAACCCAGCTTTCCAGTAACTACAATGTAAACCCATCCACGTCAATAATAAACGCTCAGGGAAAGTGCTGTGGTGACGTAGTTCTAATAGCGAAAAAGAGACACACCAGGCGGACAGGAGGTTGGGTGGATGGGTCCAACAAACTCAAGACTTTCATCCAGGAGACCGCTGTTGGTGTCCCGTGAGTCATGTTGCAATCAGCTGTTGGTTCATGTATTGTGTTCATAATGTTCAGTGTCATTTATTTTCATTTTACAAACGTAGTAGTTTAAAGCCCAACCATGTAGTTCTTTCCAAAACCTAACTATAGGGGTTTATTGCCTAAACCTAAGCAAGAGTTTTTGTTTAATTCACAACATTGAGCATGTGTTTACTACGACCAAAAAGTTACGCCGAGGGGCCTGACGAAGCATCGAGTTGGGATGAGATAGCTTAGAGATGGATAAGTTGTACAAGAGATGGATAAGTTGGCTTTGTCATGCTACTGAAATAAATCTATTAACCAAGGGGAAGTTGTGTCAGGTCCTGCTGTGCAGATTTGAGCAGTGAGACCTGAGCTGTACGCGTTCCCACATCCGCAGGTACTCAACTCCAATCTGGCAGCCAGATGCGAGCTGAAGCCCCACTGGTAGAGTTGACCTCCCTAATCACACAACTGAAGGACTATTAGCCTGCCATTTACTGTTTAAAGAGAACATAAACAAAAATATAAACAGCATTTCTGAGCAAGTCAGCATTACATGGCGGATGCCCCCCCCACCTAACATTGGCAACCTGCCACATGTACGTAAGGAGACCACATAATTATGGACACAACATCCTGCTGATTGTTGATTTTTTTTTATAGGCTTGTAATATTATTTAATGAGCAGTTTTCTTAATGTGCTATTAATACATCTGCTTCAAATACTTTTGTCAAAGGAATGAACCAAAACACAACGGTTCACACTGATTACTCAACTGGTTTCTGCAAACATCACATTTAATTGACTAATGGCTAAATTCCCGGATCTAAATTCTGGCAATATTTACAACACTTACTGGCACAGGTCTGACTTTGGCCCACCCAGAAATATCCCTCCAAATTCTCATATTTTGGCTGGCATCACTATGGCATATGGAACAGGCCACAAGGCTTCATTTTTAATATTTAAAGATCTTCGATCAGGTACCTAATAGAGTACCTAATGCTCTAAAGCAGTGGTTCCCCACCTTTTTCGTGTCAAGGACTGAAAAGATTGTGGTTGTTAGATCTGATTAAGACCAGCATTCTTTAGTTGTCAACTACAGTCGAGGAGATAACTGTAGAGAAAGTGAAACCTGTGATCAGAATAGTCACTCTTATGACTCTTACTCATATGAGTGACCTTTTATAGTGAATTAAAGTGGCAGTAGGCTGTATATTTTTGGCATCATTGGGCAAAAATTCCATAATAACCTTTCAGCATATTGTAATTCAAGTGTTCTGAGAGAAAATTAAACTTCTGCTCTGTTTTTAGGCTTTAAAAACTCTAGCCTGTGACGGGAGACTTTGACGAATCACAGGTCATTTCAGAGAGAGAACTTTCCCATTAGCTGTGCTCCAGTCATGTGACCAGTACTTGGCGTTCCTTCAAGAGATTTCCATCATGGCTGCCGGGTCACAAACTTCTCATTTTAGAGCTAAATCGTGCACTACAAGATGATTCTGATAACATTTGAGGAGAGAAATAGGCATTAACGTAACAGAATATTGATTCATATTTGATCAGCGCTGCCTAGTTTGACCATTTGGTCGGAGTTCGCGAGTGATTGACAGCCGGTCAGGTTACCTGTTTCATGTACTACTGTCACGGTATAACGACCGTTTTATAAAACTAACTTTTTTTAATCGTATTTGCTCCAATCTCGCCTACGTCAGCTTTAAAAAGTGAAAATAAACTATCACCCAATTTTCTATGGATCCCCCTGGTACTCTCTCAAGGACCCCAAGGGGTCTCTGGATCCCTGGTTGAGAACCACTGCTCTAAAGATAGCCTAGGAGAGGGACATGGGTCTATTACTAAGTGCAGAGGAGCAGGGGAGGGGTTGTGTGGAAACTCAAAAAAAAATGTCAAGGGATATAGAGTGGCGCAGGGATGACGTATTTTTGTAGGCTAACCAGGAAGTTAGCATCACCCTGGGTTCCCTTGACAAAAAGCCAATTGAATTGTTCCATTGAGTTTAGGATTATTGCAGAAAAAAAACTCTGTGGCAAACAAACGTTTATGAAACTTACATGTTTTGATCCGTAAAATAATCTCCACAAATGAACACCACTTTTATGATTTTTTTGTGTGTAGTGTAAATGCAATCTCCAGAAGAAAAAAGCTGACGTTAGGCTATAAACGAGCTACACCACGGTTGCATGAACGTGAGGGCGGACACGTCGGCGTGATGATGTTTAGTAGTCTCATTTAGCCACTTGTTAGTAACCGGCTTTTCAAAAATTCACAAGTGGGATAATTACTGATGTATTTTATATGTTGTCGAAAAAAACGTTAATATGTCTCCAGCTTCTGTTAACCACAGACCTCATTTCAGGCATCTAACTAAAAACCCATTAAAAAAAAAAACATTGACTTCCAGACGACAGAACCGGAAGTGCTAAAATGCTAACTCATTTCCGTGTTTTAGGACTCATTCCTGTAGAACTCTATTAGGACTATCCAATTCAAAATTCTCAACTGATTTTACTGGACACCTTCTCGACTTCACAGACTAGGTCTTAGGGACTCAGTGGAGTGCTACCGGTGTCAGGTCCCACCCTGTGGAGTGACCAGTGATCCAAGACTTTTGGAAGCGGGTCCACAGATGTTTTACAGCAATTTCAGAGATTACTTCGATCTATGTCAAATGCCTGCTGTGAAAAAGACCTATTTACTCCCCAAGGAGACCAAAATCAGATGTTGACACTGAATCATGTTGGCAGGTAATTATTAAGAACTGCCGCATGTAGCGTAGTCAGACTGTGTTGTCGTTCGTCCCTTTTCACATACTCAAACACATGAAGTTGCTTTGTGGTGATACATTGACTCTTAGAAGTTTGGTTGTGCAATCTACCAATCTATCAAATTTACAGTAACGAGATCTGTGTTTCCCACAAACCAACCATTTTTCCTGCATCCAAGACTGCACTGGATTGTGGAATCTTATAATAGAATACACACAAACCAGCATTATTTTCGCAAGATTTCCTTGGAGAACCCAAAGCTTGTTAAAAATGTGTGGATCTTTGTGACAAAGCTGTTCTCACCAAAGACACACACGGGATTAATTGCAGGACAGTCCGGAATTTTGTTTCTTTATTTTTGGAAAGTCTTGATTGAAACCAGCAGGCATCTCGCAGCCATACAGTGTGTTGAAAGAGCCAACCTCAACAAATCACTTCAAGGGGTTTCGTGAGGGAAATGCACTCCGTTCGACTCTTGTAAAAAAGCAACATTCCAGGAATATCTAAGAGTGATGTGACATCATATTATGTTGTACTAACATCATTTGTGGGGTAATGAGATCACATGGACCTTTAGGCCAACTTTCCTAATTCTTCTTTTCCGTGCTTCAAGTGCTGACAAACCGCAGAGGTTTTTACAGGGGGAGGAATGTGTTGTGACTATTGTTGCTGGTTCAACAAATTTTTAGAAATGAAATACCAGAAGAATGACTGTACTGTTCCATCAATTTAAAAAGGAGCAAAATATCTGACACCAACTGTTGCTGAAAAAAACTTGTGTGCTTGATAGAAGAAGAATATTTCTGGTACATTGTGTGTTCCTACTGTGGCCTTCTGCAGGGGGGACAGTAGTATTTGACTCACTGAGGTGTCCTATTATCTTAGGCTTCTGCTTAGATCACAGGGAAGTGTGGAGGGCCTGGTAGAATCATCAGCATTTCATTACATGCTAGCAGGGTTTACAGAGTAAGATCTAAATCTTCCTATAAGTCTCAAGTCTCCTTCGACTTTCTGCGAGCTTAATGCAAGTCATCGGCAGCCTGAATTACAACAGGAACACCTTGTCCATCGATTAGAACAGTGATTCTCAAAGAGGAGTCCGGGGACCTCCAGGCGTCCGTGGCATGGTCCTCAAAATCATTGGCTATAAATTATAAGACTGTGCTGTATCATTAAAAAGTACATATCTACAGATGGGGACCGTTTGCGCCAATAAAACGAGCATATTGTGTCCATTACTCCCACCCACGTTAGCTTTGGGCCAATAGAAACTCTGATATGATTGTGATACATCACGTCAAGGGTGGCACGGTGGTGCAGTGGTTAGCACTGTCGCTTCACGGCAAGAGGGTCGCAGGTTCTGTGTGGAGTTTGCATGTTCCCCCCGTGTTAGCGTGGGTTATCTCCGGGTTCTCCGGCTTCCTCTCACAGTCCAAAGACATGCAGGTTAACTGTTGACTCTAAATGTCCTGTAGGTGTGAATGTGAGCGTGAATGGTTGTCTGTCTCTATGTGTCAGTCCTGTGATAGTCTGGTGACCAGCTGGGCGGCTCTAGCCCCCTCGCGATCCCAAATGGGATAAGCGGTTACATATAATGGATGGATGGACATCACGCCAATCTGTCATGAATCGGTCACTTCGCTCAAGGCGCAACAAACCATTCCTGCTGCTAGTCATTCCTATGAGAGTTGCTCTTTGGCGCATAAAGCCTAAATGGTTCGACTTCCATCTGGAAAAGTACCCGGATCTTAGCGGAGAAGCATCCGAGATGATTGGCGGTCACATGACTCGGTCATGGGGTCCCAACATCACGCCATCGTCACGGCTTGCGCTCCAG
>CAKALG010014171.1:1654-13548 GCA_916700815.1 Helicolenus hilgendorfi
TTTATATATATTTATATATTTATATATATGCACATGAACAGTTCCTTCAGTCAATACACTTCAACTTGAAGCAATCAGTCTTGGTAGGATAATCAAGGTGTGGTTGGGTGAACTAAACTGAAGGATTAACACGATTGCAGTAAAACATAAAAATGAACTTGCATTAATCAGATATTTTGTGGTATGCTAATATTAGCTGCTGAACAAAAAGCTGTTAATAATACAAAGCTGTTACAAAATAACACGATATATATATACATATGCACATTTTTGATGAGCATTGTTGAAGGGTACCTGAGACCCAAGATTTTCATTGCCTTCGACTGCTTGCTGTAAATATTGTGCAAATGACGAATAAAGAAACTTGAATCTTGAATAAACTATTCATCATCATCCCACATTTGCTCCATAGTAAACTGTCCAATCTTAATATAATATCGTCCACTGTTGATGGATGTCAGACTGCAGTTTGTGCGTCTGGGAGTCTATCTGTCTGCCCTCCTTGATGTGCGTTGGAGGGGGAATTTAGTTGGACCTGATTGAATTTGTGAATAGGCTCGTCCATCAAGAGAGATACTTCTATTTAAGCCTTAAATTATTTTAATGTCGTCCACATTACCACTAAGTTGTGTTAAAGAATGTAAGCTAAAGGGTCTCTAACATCTTGTGAGTAAAAATATTAAGTGTTTTTTCAAGGAAGAACGTTGCCATTTTTTTAATGAAATTCAATGCAGAGTCGAATTACTGTGCCAAGGTTTATGATCCACTTTAGAGGCTTCTGTCGCCACCCAAATGCAACAAAAGGGAGTTTTGTTTTTGTTCAAAGCATCAATAGATGGCATTTGAAAAACAATGTCTCACTTACTTGAGATAATCCAAAGATCTCGCTGTCAATACATACAGTGATGTGTAATAAATAGCATGACACTTCGAACTGTTTGCGACCTCAGTTCAGTCTAGCAGGGTAACTTCGTCTCGTCTTACTTGGTGTATGCAGTTTCTCACTACTGTAAAGGTGCTGGGTGAGTGTGTTTGTGTGTGAGATAGAAATGTCGTCGCTCGGGAATGTGATTCAGTCATGATGTTTTGCAGGTGTGAGTGTGTTGATGTGTTTGCGGTGAAAGATTTTTTTGGACACGACCGGGCGTCCAGAAGCTTATTAGGTTAGTAGTTCATCAAATCATTAAATATGTAACAGGTGAAGAGTTGCAAAAATAACCCTTCATAAAAACAACAAATAAAACGTCCGCAGCGATCACAGCAGTAGTGTTAAGCTCGGGGCTACATTGGGGCTATGAAAGCCTGCTCAACATTCCATAACAAATAAATAATACAAAATTTAAATCAGACAAATCATTCAGGTTCTTCAGACCACTGATGACCAGAAGATCGTCTCCCACTCAAAGGATGTTTCCTCTAAGGCAACATAGGAAATTCATTTCCTCCACCTCGCAGTGTCTTAAAGGTGCTGAATACGGGATTGGGAGCATTTCTATTGTCTCTCAGTGGCTCTCAACATGGCGATGACAAGCTAAGGGTGCTAACAGCAAAGACTATAGAAGCAAAGAGACGAAACTCCGGTGTATTTTTGACAACAGCCGCTGCTGCCATTTTGGACTGAAAACTCTTATTATATTCATAATATTTTATTATTCAACACATGCCATTTTGGTGGCGTATGACAATAGAATAAAAATGATTTTGTTTTACTTTGGCACTGTTTAAGTGGACGTTTTACTGGGTAACTCTGGTAATCGCTTTCAGTCCAAAATGGCGGAAGCGTAGCTTTGCTGCTGGGCGCTGATGTTGCAATAGAACGAACAATTGACTTTCACTTCTTGGCAATATACGTTCTTTGCTAACAGTGAAAACTATGGCAACAGTGCTGACAGAGCTACCTGAGGGGGAACAGGAGGGTGGGGGATACGCTTCCGTGAGCTAGCCATTGGGGCACGAAAATGCACTAAAAGCACGCACGGCCGGCTCCTTCAAAGTAACAAAGCGAGGAGAAGCTCCGATTGCAACACACAGAGGGAGAGCGACTTCATTCTCTGCTCGGGTAGACATTACTCCTCTATATGTTTAAATATCATATAGTTGTTTGCTGCTATATTAATGCTCTGGATATCAAATTTCCCACCTTTAAAAATAAGATGCACAAATCCATCTGACACTATGGAGCCAAAAGGGCAGCAAACTGCCATTTGTCCTTGACATCTGAGAAATCTGATCTGAACATCTGATCCAGAACTCCTTTACTAGACAGTAGTTCCAAGTTCTCATGACATATAAGTGCCTGTCATCCGCCTGCCACCTTCAAAGATTTAGGGCATGCTACGACACCAGCCAATAAAATAACTGCCATAATCTGTACCATCCATCACCACCCAATAGAACTGTCAGTAAAACCTTATTTAGAATCCTGTTTGCCATTACTTGTTTAATCTTGCACAATGTTGCACTACTGTGATCAAAGTGCATTTTAACTTGGAAGGCAGACATCTGCTGAATTTTCGGCTATTTAACTAATTCAGGCTGGAAAAAAAGGACAAAATTTTGCTCATACACTCAACTACAATTGATGGTCATTTTAAATATCCCAATAATGATGCGTCAAATGGTTTTGCAACTGAATTGTAAATGTTATTGAGATTATACTTGATTCAGTTAGTTTTTTAGTGACCATCATCATTAATTCATTTGTATAAATTGATTTTTGAAGAATTCACAAAATACTGTTCATAATTGCATCTTTAATAGTCAAAAATATTCCCCTATGATTTATGTAATTGCGTCAATGGGCTCTTATCCTCAACCATAGATACTCTCGTCCAGGAAAATGTGAGCCGAAATTGATATATTCTTTTGTATAAATAAATTATTTATGACGCATGGTTGTTGGAGGGTTAAAACTACTGCAAGGACTTTTTAACTGGTTATGAAACAGTCTCTACTTATGCCTCTATATGACAAGTATTGCCTGTACCTGTGTCTAATTCCACACAAAATAATACTAAACTATTTACAGTACACAGATCTGGTCTGTGTACTGTAAATAGTTTAGTATTATTATATATAGAGCCTATGTTTACATTTTCACAGGCAAAGTTTGGCAGTGAGTCATACATTAGCCAGATAAAAGGAAGCAGGAGGGGATTTTCCTTCAGAGAATTTTATTTTTGTGGTTATCATCAGCATAGAGGAAAAAAATAAATAAATTGACCGAAGAACAAAAAAAAGCTAAACGAGACAGTGGTAGAGCACGGGCAAAAACATGAGTCAACCTTGGTCGGTCGTTCAACAGATGGAGAGAATTGTGGGATTTGAGAGGATTCAAAACCGATCCTGATTTGGACCTCTTCTTCCTAGACTGGTATTTAATATGTCTATTTTAGTTATGAAATACATAACGAGATGTGGTTTTTCATCAACATATGAATTTGGTTACGTTAAGTTGACTTTGTTTCACCATCGTCATATTACAGTTATTAATCTTACGTAGCCACAAATAGATACATTACCACCTCATCGCTATGCATCCTGCAAACGGCGGTGTTTAAGAAAGACAAAACAATATTAAAAATAAGTTGCGTATTTCTTTCACTTGCATCCAAAAGAAATGCACGCACTAGCCAGATCAAGATCTTTACAATACGAGGCCAAAATCAACACAAAATGAAAGATCCTTGTGAATTTTGAAGCCTTTATGTGTCTTAAAAATGGCGGTTGCTAAATTAGAGTACTAAACGCCATCACGCCGACTCATCCGCCTTTACAGCCTCGTTGTGTATACTTGCGTTGATGTGATCAGTGGTGTAGTTTGTTTAAAACCTAACGTTAGCTTTTTACTTCTGGCGATTGCATTCACTCTTCAAAAATCATAAAAGTGGTGTTCATTTGTGAAGATTATTTTACGGAACAAAACGTTTAACTGGCATAAATGTGTGTTTGCCACAGAGCTTATTTTCTGCAATAATCCAAAACCCAATGAAAAAATCCCATTTTTTCGAGGGAACCCAGAGCGATGCTAACTTCCTGCCCTATGGTTTGTTGGCCTACAAAAATACGTCACTGGTAGAGCACTATTGACGGCCAAACATTGCTAACATTCTTACATAAAGCCAAGGTCATCTGATCCAGGATTTCCTTCCCTACTTTCATTACCTGTCCTACTCATAATACAGTGATGTATTATTATTAATATTAGGCTGATCTCCCTCTGTGAACTGATATCTCATATGTGTTCTAGCCCACATCGACCGAATTCCGCGAGCATAGACGGAAGCCTTCATCAATCAATGCAGATACGGTTAACAAGTTCTGGAGGTCCCAGCTGACATTGGGCGAAGGCGGGGTACACCCTGGACAGGTCACCAGTCCATCGCAGGGCTGACACATAGAGACAGGCAACCATTCACACTCACATTCACACCTACAATTTAGAGTCGACAATTGAACTAACCTGCATGTCTTTGAGGGAGGAAACCGGAGTACCCGGAGGAAACCCACGCTAACACGGGGAGAACATGCAAACTCCACACAGAAGGGCCTGTGAGGCGCCAGTGCTAACCACTACACCACCGTGCAGCCCCCGGTTAACAAGTTCAAAACACATATACAACGAGATATTTGTATGGTTTGCCCAGACAGCTGTCTGGGCAGATAACTCTTCACTGACTAAACGCGACCAAAATAGTGTTAAAGCTTTAAAAAAAACATTGCTCTTTCTCACTCGCGCTCAACCACACACTCGCCAACACTCAATCTTGTGATGGGCTCACTGCACGGGTGGAATACGGTCTCATAAAAGTACTAAATGCAAGCCTCCCCAAAAAATAATCCAAGGCACACCAGCGTTTGAACAAAATAAAAATGTTTATATTTTACATGGCAATCATTTTTTTTCTATTATTGCCATGTAAAATGTTGTTCAAACACTACAGTGTGCCTTGGATTATTTTTGAGGGAGGCTTGCATTTCGTACTTTTCTGGGACCGTATTCCACCCGTGCAGTGAGCCCTTCACAAGATTGAATGAGCCCAATACACCTGAAGGATCTAAAGAGCACCTGTATGTGATTACCACAAAGACCCAGCAGTGCTTCTACTCCATCGTCTTCCGGATAGAAGACACTCAATGATGACAATCGAACAATAATTACTTTGTTTACTATCTTTCATGTCACGTACCATATACACTCTTGTAACTTTCATCAAAACAATAAATGGTCTCATGACAGTAATGAGCTCGAACCCGCAGTGGGGTCACATAACAGTGGTATTGTGGTGATGCGGTGATGTGGTTAGCATCCCAGCCCTACTTAGACCTTTTAAATTATGTCCCAACCAGATTGCTCTCTATCCCCTAGCTGTGTCTCAATATGTAAGGCTGTTTGTATGCAACCCTTTAAAAAAAATAAATAAGGGATCTGCTCTTTATGATTTCATACAGGCCCATTTCATAAATACCTTCCATTGCTCCAAGACTTGAATAATAATAACAAATAAATAACACATTACTGAAAAGTTGGCAGGTCCCTGATGGCTCTCTTTTAGAAATCTTATATAGAATCTATTTGATCTTTTTCGTTCATCTGTTGGTATGGCGGTCTTAATATTAAATCCAAAAATGCATTGGCTAAAATAGTAAATACAAGCAGCAAAATTATAAGTGTCCAGCAGAGTAGCTGGACTGTTCTTTATAACGGTCAGGTGATGAAGAGGGCAAAATCCATCTTGTCTGACCGCACCCACCCTCTTCATCAGGAGTTTCAATCCCTACCCTCTGGCACCAGCTTCAGATTCCCCTCGTTCAAGACAAACAGATACACTCATTCATCCGCTCAGCCATTACTATGCAAGGAAACAGAGGTAGTTTGTCCATCACAAGTACAATGATGTTCAAGCTGACTTCTTATGATGTTGTTGTTTTTTGTATCGATTTTTATTTCTTGTTGTGCCGTTGTAACTGGACGATTTTGTTTGCTTGTTGATTGATTAGAATACTATGCTGATTATATTTAGTAGGGGGATGACAGCTAGTCATCATGGTACTGTTTTGTTTTCTATCGCTGTTGCAATGGATCAGTATTTTAAGGACGGCACTGGAGTGGTTCTCTTTGACTCGGTTTGAAATTACAACATTCTGTGAATTAGTTTATTTTCTCAAAGTCGCTAATAACATGTGGTGTACTACTAGGCTCCATTCCTGGACCATCTTTGTACACGCTAAATATATATGTACTTGTGGCCTATAAAAAATTTGATTAACCAATATACTCACTATGTCCCTGCAAGCCTGATTATATTTGGGCTTTTCACAGTACACAATATCAACTCGTTTTTAAATGCTAGTACATAGCATCACATAAAACTATGTCGTGGCACACTGAAATTTCACCGTTAATGCAATCACACTGTGAGACAAGCTACACAAATGTACCTTGGCAGTGACCATTGAATATCTATATAGTCTGCTAGCTTCTGTATTTTTCCTGTTGCCATTGTCCCACACTGTATGTCTGAGAATATGTGTGGTTACACTGTAGATGTTATTCACATGTATGCAAAAATGCCATAAAGACAGTATTCTACATTTACTGTACTTTATGTTCGTGAATTATGTGATTTTGACTATCTGCAGAAAACGCATAATGACAATAAAGTTATGCTTAAGTGTATCATACAAATGTTCAACAAGTGATTTTTCATACGTAGACAAACATGGATTAGGATGTTTTCAGATCAACAGTACGTGTCAAGTAAATCACTATATTAACAAGAAAATTTCATGAGACCTAAAGAGGACAAAAAACACGGTTGTAAACAAACTGTAAACTGTATCAAGCGACATCTGTTCAAAACAATTTCAATGAACCTTGCATGCATTTTGTGTGTGTGTCTGTTTGTGTGTGCGTATACTGACTCCAGGGAGAGCTTCTCCTCTTCTTCGTTCAGGTTAGGGAGTCTGTGTAGACCTAAAGTCATCCTGAGGGCGTCAACATGCTCCTTCAGAGGTTTGTACTCATCGTGCAGGCGCCGAGTTGTTTCTAGCAGCTTATTCAAGTCGTTCTCCGACTGCTTGATGGTGCTCTCCATCTGAGAGGACAAGATTGGTATTTCAGAAATGCACATGATATGCTCTGAGTAAGCTCTTTGTGGTTGTACCCAGTCATTACACATTCATACTAAAAATAAAACAGGCAATAAAATTGCATTCACTATATCTTGATGTGTTGTCCGTCTAACATTGCTATTCTCAATGCTGTTGCTAAATTCTACCAATCTGAAAGCTGAACTGAGATTTCAGCAGCACTTCCTCTACAGAGGGTGCTCATCTCTGAATGTAGGACTCGCTCACCACGTTGATATCTGCATGGATGAGCCGCAGCTCCTCCACATGTGCCATTTTCTCTTGTAGGAGCAGATCCATCTCCTGTTTGTACTCTTTCAGGTGCTTCTCCTCAGACTCCAGAGCCTCAAACTCGACCTTAAGACGAGACTTGATCTTCTGCATCTGGACAGTCTTGTTCCTGTAGAAAGTGGCACAGAAACAACAGACACCAGCTGTCAGGTTAGTTCCCTCCCACAGATGCAAAAATAGAAATATCTTTCCTCAAGAAAAAATAGCAACATCTAAAACACCACACTCTTTTTCCATCTGGCATTCAGTGATTTGAACTCATGAATGACGTTCAGCATTGATGTTAGGCAGAATTACTCCAGCCGTGATTTAATGTATTAAGTGCATTAACTTCAATACATCGCCTGCAACTAGTCCAAAACGCAGCTGCTAGACTGATCACGGGTACGAGGAGATTTGAGCACATCACTCCGGTTCTAGCTGCACTTCACTGGTCGCCTGTCAAATTTAGAATTGATTTTAAGATTTTATTATTAACTTTGGCACCAAGCTACGTCACTGAGCTCCTTACACTGTATGTGCCATTGCGTAACCTGTAGTCCTGTGACTTGGCTCTATACTGGTTGTACCCAGGTCTAGGCTGGTGACTAAGGATGACAGGGCCTTTGCCATCAATGCCCCTAGACTGTGGAACAGCCTACCTCAGGACCTCAGGTTAGCTATCTCTACTACCAATTTTAAATCTCTTTTAAAAACCCATTTTTATAAAAAGGCTTTTTAACTCCTTAAGCAGCTTGGTGCACCTTTTCCCCCACCTTATATTGTCCTCTTTTGGCTTATGTGTAGTAACTTATTGTTTTGATACCATTGGTTATGGGTTTTAGTTTTCTCATTATTTGGTCTTTATGTTTTTTTCTTTTATTGTTGTTTTTATTTTGTCTGTATTTCATTGCATCTGTGCAAGCACTTTGAAACTATGTTTAGAAAGGTGCTATACAAATAATGATTATTATTATTTTTTATCAATTAATGTAGTGTTTCATGCACATGTGTTACACAGTTACGAAGTGTGGCTGCAAATAAGACATCAGGGCAAACGAACACTATTCTGCCACCGGTGTTAAGTGAGTGAGTGAGTGAGTGAGTTAAGTGATAGATAGATAGATAGATAGATAGATAGATAGATAGATAGATAGATAGTAACTTTATTGATCCCAAGGGAAATTCAAGTTTCCAGCATCACAATTCCATAGTGCAAAAACATGTTAGTAAAAAGGCAGTAAAAAAAATTAGTAGTGCAAAGTACCAAAAAAATATACCAGATATAAAAATACAAACTGAATATAGTGCAGAGTAACAGCTGTGATACACAACTATTAAAACAAGTGAGTATAGTGCAGAAGAGACTGTTAAAAATGAGTACAGTGCATTATTATCTGTCCTGCAGACCATCCTCCTTTGTCCCCCCTCCCTAGAGAGGTGTTGTACAGTTTGATGACAGACCAACAAGCTTGCTAGCTAAGTAGCTAGCTTACCCACAGAAATAATGAGCATCGCACATCTGGCATTTTGTTGATACACATCTGGAATGTCCATACATTATAATCCGGATATGCATCCTGAACTACAGCTTCTTCATTTAGCATGTGGTGACTGCTTTCCAACCCTGTGGTAAACCAGCCAACACTAGACTAGACATATTAAAGACAGGGTTCAGCAGCAGACCGGCTAATATCAGCTAGCTCAGTAACAAAAGGGAATCTGCTGGTCGGCTAATGGTTAGCTACAATAACGTTTCTCTATACGTGTCTGACAACAACTAACTTCATTTCCACGGTCAAGTCTTACCGTATCTCCAGGATATTCTCTAATTTGCACATTATTTCTTGTTCGTCCGCCATGGTGTATCAGTCCCTGGTCGTTCAGGCCCCGGTGGTCTGTCTCGGTGTCTCACGGTGTCTCTGAAGGTGGTCTGTCTCCTTGTTGATATAGAAACACAATAGAGGGCGGGAGCGCGCACACGAGCACGAGCCCGCACAGTAAAACTGTGGCTACGTTGTGATGATGAGTAGCAGCACGAGCTCTCTCTGCCACACACGCACACAGAGCCTGGCTGTGATTAAACTGAAATACAAAGTTACTTATCCACTTCCTCTTACTAACTATCTTTTACACCACGACGGAAACAACTTCACATAAACATTAAATGTAACATTAAAGTGTCAGTAGGCAGTTCATTTTTGGCATCATTGGGTAAAAATTCCATAATAATCTTTCAGCATGTTGTATTTCAAGAGAAATAACTAGACTTCTGCACCTCCTCATGGCTCTGTTTTCAGACTTTAAAAAATCTAGCCCGTGACGGGAGACTTTGACCGTTCCTTGAACAGATTTTACAATGGCTCCAGCGTCACAAACTTTCTCATCTTACAGCTAAATAGTATACTACGAGATGATTCTGAAAACATTTGAGGTGAGAAATAGGCATTAACGTAACATAATATTGATTCATATTTGATCAGCGCTGCCTAGTTTGACCGTTTGGTTAGAGTTCGCGAGTGATTGACAGCCGGCTGTCAAGGCCTATAGAAAGGAGGCTAGGTCACGTGTCATATCATTGGGGGTACAACACATGAGCAGTAAAATCTGGTCCACACTCGCCGAAATTGAGCCAATCGCAAGGCACGACCGCAGCTTCAGTTACACTGCGCATGTGTCATACCCCATAACCCAAGACCCGTGTCCGCCCGTGACCCAGCCTCCTTTCCATAGGCCTTGCCGGATCTCATAAACTAGCAGCTGGACAGATGACCTCAGATCAACTCTGACTGCTTGTTTTTCTCCAGTCTGTAAAATCTTGCACTGGAGGACACAGAGGCACATGATTTTTTTCAGGTTACTCATTTCATGTGCTACTGTCACAATATAGCAACCATTTTATAAAAGTAACTTTTTTTAAAATCATATTTGCTCCAATCTCGCCTACTTCAGCTTTAAATAGTGACAGTATGGAGTAGGTTACATTTCTCTCTGCTTATTGCTTTATCAGGGCTATAGCTAGCAGTGAACCACAAGGAAAAAATACAATATAATTCAAACATTCAAAATCAGAAAAAATATAAACAAATGTTACAAAACATGTTACAACAATAAATTAATCAAATGATACTGTTAAATGAATTAAATATTGCAGAAGTATTCATTTTTATGTAGGTACCTTACTGTGTATATCTGTGTTCTACTTGTTAACGGTCATCAAATGTTTTTACAAGCAATGTTAGACAATATTGACTGAAACACTAGAAGTCAAATGTTTGTGTTGGCAGGCACAGAGGGATCACACAGTTTCAATGCTTGGTTACTATTACAAACCAAAAATTCCAGATTAAAAATATGCAGATTTTCAGCAAATATGGCAAAGTTAAAGCAGCAGTGGGTAGAAATGGAGGGAGCAAATATGATTTTAAAAAGTTATTTTTATAAAACGGCCACTATATCCTGACAATAGTGCATGAGACAGGTAATCTGAATGAAATCCTGTGCCTCTGTGTCCTCCTGTGCCTCTGTGTCCTCCTGTGCCCTCCTGTGTCCTCCAGTGTCCTGCGGTGTCCTCTGTGTCCTCCCTCCGGTGCACCTATTGGCAGCTGCAAGATTACACATTGCAAGATTACTCCATTCAATGAACAGCCAATAGGAACGCTCTCTCTCTGAAATGACCAGAATAAATGAATAGTTTTCTCTCAGAACACTTAAATTTCAATATGCTGAAAGGCTATTATGGAATTTTTGCCCAATGATGCCAAAAATATTCTGCCTGCTGCAGGTTTAAGAAAACTTCTGATTCATAGACATTGAAGATTTTCAAAGCATTAGAAATTGGCTCTTTGTGGGAATTGAACCCCGGTTCCCAGAATGAGAACTTCCATTTCGTTTCTGATTGGTTCAATTTGAGACATCACCGCTTTGACCCTTGCTACAATTGCCCCACGCTCTCCCCCGGCCGGTCCGTTTAGCTACTGCAAACACTCTCTTGTTGAGCAGCTAGCAACAGGCCTACAAACCAAACACACCACCACACTAACCCTAAAATCACTGTATGCCATGACTTACGCTTAAACATTAACCAGAAGGATTATTAGATTAGCAGATTGTGCATGCACCCTCTCTGCCACTGGAACACCAGGTGCTGCTGAGTTAGACCTACTCCTTATTTGTGTCTCTCTATAAATAGGTTTGGGGACACATAGCTCATGCTTATGTTCTACATGAGTGATGCACAGTCAAAACCTAATTAATGTATGAAGAAAAGTCTCCGCAGTACATGAAGGCTGCCTCTCTAAAAACATGTGGGCCCCGGGCTGCCATTGGATTAACAAAGAGAGAAGTAGCCTACTTGGGAGCAATACAATGGTCCATTCTCATTCAGTAATAATCCTTGTCGGTATTGCAAGCGGTTTCATATGACTCCGCAGAGAAAAGGCTACTATCAACACCTCTCTGGAGAAGTGTTTCGGCTAAAGATTAAAAAATAG
>CAKALG010014173.1:0-11776 GCA_916700815.1 Helicolenus hilgendorfi
GATTGGTTTTTTTTCTACTTTTTATTTTCTTTGTGCCCATGTTTAAATGATTGTGTTTTTATCGGAATTGTACAATTTAAATTTCTATTTTTTTTTTTATTGTACACTGTTACAAAGAACTCAAAAATAGAACCATTCAGTACTGGCCATCCTAGGGGACTTAGAATGCTCTGTCCCGGGTGTCCTGAGGGGCGTGCTTTGTGAACCATTCAGTGAATGTTTTCCCCTTTTCCTACTGTTTGGTTTGTCATGTGTCATAAAGCTACTATCGCTGTTTGTACCATCACTTCCTTTATATTCAGAAATAGATCGACGCACCTGGGTGTTTGGGATGGCAGATAGGGGTACATTTAAACTGCCCAATGTTTTTAAAAACAATTCCCACCCCAAGGGTCTAGAGCGGTCTGCTGTATGATGTGAGGCCGTGACACTTTTTACTAAATCGTACAAGTGTGTACCCCTGACCGGTTGATTGTTAATAACAATTTCTCCCTGATCTGTCCAAGATATCAAATTTTTTGACCGGGTTATCGCGTCCAATATATACTTGGCATTTTTCAAGCTTCTTTTGGGCATGTGTTTTAAAACTTCGTATAATATCGGATCAATTTTAGAATTAACATTATCAACACCGGGTGTAACGTCAAGACTCGAGCCATGTGTATCACTACTTTCACTTGCAGGTAGTGATAAGGTCAATACACCCTTTTCCCTTTCACCCTGTCTCACCATAGACAGGTAGCGTTGTAGAATATTTGCATATTTTTTGGCCTTCTCATACATGTCTGTGTCCGGTAGTTTCAACACATCAGTCATGGCTCTATCGAGTTCATTTTGTACCGTTTGTCTTATGGATCCACTGTTTTGTTCCTGATGCTGCTGCTGCTTTAAGGAGTCCAATTGTTGTTGAGGGACCAAAAACATTTTTTGGGTGTGCTCCATTTTACTGGCGATTTAGAAGACCAAGTATAAAAGGAATAGCTGCACCTAACAGAGGTAATAAAAATCCACCAGTCTGATTTATAGACTTTTTCTTTTTAAAATGCTTGACTTGTCTGTCTGCAATGAGTCTAATGATTTTCTTCTTCTTTTTCAACTGTTTGTATTGCCGGTCAGTCAGAGGAATGTTACCACGCATTACATTGAGAGCTATCTCACACAGAGCGTGAATAAAGTCTGTGTTTGCATTACTCACAATAACCCTTTGCATGTGCGGCTTCGATTTATATAACAACTCCAGCAGAGCCAGATTCCTCTGCATACGTGACGACATACTCAACCCTTCTGCTTTTTAGGGATATATACAACCGCTCGGTCTGATAACAACCCCGTTCTGAGTCTTAAAAAGTCGGGTGTCTTAGCTTTATAATCAATAAGTAGATAACCGTAAGCGGAACTAGTTGCGTCATTAAATGACTCTAAAAAATATTTGGTGTTGCCGGGAAACATCTGTCTACCCAGTAAAGTAATCTGATATTTATCCCGGGGGTTTTTAAACAAAACAAGGTAGTTGGTGTTTAAACTAATAGTTCGACTAGACTTGCCTTGAATAAATAGATTTTGCACTAAATATATACAACTTAGATTTCTATGGTGTACATATTTGGTAAAAACATTTTGTACTTCTATGTTGTTACTGGCGTCATTCATTAAATCATCTATGATGAGTAGATTATTTTTGTCTGGGGGTAGAAGCACATCGTCACACAGAGATTCTGGTAAGCCGTTCACAAAGTTAATATCCCTTGTCTTAAGGAGTTGATTATATAAAGGTTGCCAGCATGAGTAAATGTAAACAATATTATCAACACTATGTGAAATAGCTTTTGAAGCGTTTTCAATAACATTCTTGACAAAAAATGTCTTTCCACAATTTGAAGGACCGCTCACCACCAGGCTAAACGGATGCTGTAGTCTGCCATCAAAACCCTGGTCCGATCTAGTATCCATAAGGTAGAGTGGTGTAATCCTGAAACACTCTACGCTTATTGTACACCACCTGGACTTTCTTAAAAACTGTCTCGTTTTTCAGATGAAAGTTCTTTTTATCGCGTTTGATGGTTTCAGATACAGTCATCATGCTTGCCTTTGTGTTCTGATTGGCCACAAATGAGTGTACTAGACCTGACAATGACGTGTGAGTAACCACATTGGCGTTGTTTGCATTTAAAGTTATGCCTTTGCATTTTACCTGCGTCTTGCCCTGTCTCGTGCGATATGAGTAGCACTTGGGACCCCCCGACACAAACTCTGTGATGAAGTCTTCCTCGGGGGTTCCACACACATTACCACTGTTTATCTCATCTGTCAAGTCCCCTAGGTAGGGACCGAGGGGAGGGACCCAATCACCTGGCTGCGATGTAAAAACAACACTATCGGTGTCACAATACAACACTCGTTGCTGCAATTTGTCAAGGAGGTCATACAACATGAGTCTAGCGTGAGCAGTCGTCATAGCACCAACAAAGACATTAACGTCTTTTATTTGGGAACCCCTACTGTCCGCATGGCGCCACTGCACCATAGCCACATCATCTGATATGAAGCAGAATTGCTTCACATCGTAGTGGTCACTGAACATCAGTTGTGTAAACCTGGATGGATCAGTGATCAACTCGCATGAAGGCATGTTGTTCCTCATGCTAAATCTGCCCCACAAAGAGTTCAGGAGTAACTTATTACAACTCCTGACAGCTTTGTTGACACGTATTTTGTTAGCATCCAGTTTAATGCCCTCTTTTTCAAAATAGTCGTCAATGTACTTCTTTTGGTCATCAGGTGTTTTGACATGCCCAGGGTAGCCAGAAGCCTCTTGCTTGCATTTCAGAAACGTTTTCACATAACCCTTAAACAATGTGTCTGTCTTGTTGGGAAAATGCCACACTTCGTCAATGCTGACAATCTGGTAACCCTTTTCTACCGCTTTCTGAAGCTCAAACGAGACCCACACACCCGACAGTTGTCTGTCGCTGTCACTATGAGCACAATCAGATGTCTGGTTCAAACCTTCAGCACACTTACTGCACAGCGGGAACATGAGCTTGTTTTGACACCTGTAGGGCAAGACTGGGTGGAACAAACCTCTTGGTGGGAGCACAGTACATTTGACAAACCCAAAATAATTATCAATGGAATCAAAGTCCCTATGGATAACCTGGGGATGGCCAACTGGGTACAGTTTTTTGGCCTGAACTGTGGGATACAGACTTGTGAAGTCGTAGTACCGGATCTTTTCGTCATTTTCCACCATGTGGTACAGCTTCATGGCATTTGTACGCCCACCAAAGAGTGCCTGCCTGGGATCGAGTCGTTCCGGTTTTTTGTATGTGGCCAGAAATGATTGTACTGCTGAGTTTGATTTGGTCAACATTCCCCATTCACACTCCCACATCACTACAGGGCGAAGGCCATGTTGTGTTTCCAATTTGTTTATTTTTTCATTGAAAGCACGGTATAGCTCGCCGTAAGAGACTTTAGTGACAGGATTGAAATCTCCCTGTACATGGCATTTGACACATCCGTGAAAAAAACATCCCGCAAACTCATAGCAGGTGTTTGTAGCTGGACTGTACCCGTCCACAAAGTATGGGCCGAATTGCTGTTCACCACGGTTGAGTGCATGTTGCATCTCAATGTTTTCTGTATGGGCCACATATTCAAGCCACTGCATAGACACATCCGAATATGTCTTATTCTGTTTGGTGTATGCACCTTCATATGTGAGGGCGACAGTGTCTCTGGGCAGGAACAGTGTTTTGAATACACCCATACAACTGGATGGTAGAGTGGTGAACGCAAACGGGTCAAGCTGTGTACATTCGAGAAATGTTTCACGATAAATGGTGCATGCCCGGCGCAACACGGCCACATCATTGACACAGTAGCGACGAATCTCAGCTTGAAAATCAAAAGTTTCATCTCGGACTGTGTCATACCATTGCATGAACAAGGTTTTCTCACTATCACACATTGTGTCATACCCATAGTGAGATGGGGCAGGGTATGGGCCTATGTAGTGCTCATTCTCCCTAGTGTTAAACTTGTGGGGAAAATAGCCTTTCTCCAAATCCTCAAACCCCAAAGCAGCAGGTGTTTTAGCTAGTCTCATGGGTAAGAAACTGAACGAATCAATCCACCTCTGTCGGTATGTTTTGTCGTACATCAGAATGACTCTGCTACCTCTCATTGTCACCGTGGGCGTGATCCTTTGTTTGACAAAGTACTCAAGCAGAATGTAGTTGTCAAAGCCTGAGGCGTTATGCGCAATGAACGTATACCCCATGTACTTGGGCCTTCTGTACCGTTTCACAAACGCATCCACACATTTTAATGTGTTGAAACAAAACTTGTTTCCATCAATATCCATTGAGCACACAAAATTTGCCTCGTGTTTACCATCGTGGAAACGTGTCTCAAAATCAAACAAGATGTACTTTCTCTGTGGATCACCCTTCTCGATTGGCTGGATAAAGCACTCGTGTGGTACACTGCTTTCCAGCCTTTCTTCGCCACAGTGTGAACAGACAATGGGTGCGCATTTGTGCATTTTGTTTTTACCAACCTTGTATGTTTTTCCACATGCCTCACAGTATTTTAATGCTGTACACGGTATAACTCTGTGTTTTACTTCCTCTACCTTGTGTTGCTTGAAACAGAATTGTGATTTACATATGCGTTTACAGTCAGGGCACTTTAACGTGCAACCTTGGTGAGTATGACACTCCTGTGTAAAACAGACATTGCATCGTTGCTTACAGTTGTGGTACAGAGGCGTTTCATACGTATCATAGCAATACTCGCACACATATGAAACACCGAAAAACCCTGTCTGGTTTTCAATCAAATAGTAGTGGTCATTGTGCAGGTATAACCAGACTGTACGCTTGTGTGGTGCGTCGCTTGTTTGGAAACACGGCACGCGTTTACGCCCAGAGCCATGATGGAAGACTATTATTTTCATGTCTAGATGTTTCTCAAATTTGGTGATATCGGAGAACGACACTTTGTGCATGTGATCAAAACCGACTGCAGTGAACAGTTGTTTTGCATAGTCCAATTTTTCATCCCGTGACATAGCGTTGTTAACAAAATGTGCAAGACAGATGGAAAAACATAGATTGTTGTCCCCCATATTGTCAGGATTGAATAGATGTCGACCTTTTTTGGCTAAAATTTCATCATAGGAAACTTGGCCCAATCTCAGACTAGGTGATCCACCACTACTGTCCCTAGCAATCGTAACAATAAACTCCAATTCATCGTCCGTCATAGAATCATCGTTGCTTTGTAAGACCTGTGATATTTCCTCCATGAACAAATCAACATTGTAGTCATTATCAGCGTTTAAGATGGCTTGTACATTGCTAGCCAGTGATGGGCCTCTCAAGATGACATTTAAAACACTAGTGGGTGGTGAATCCTCTAATGCTCTCTCAATCACACCAGACAGTCTCTCTCTAACACGGTTAGGTACCTGCTCGGGATTATCAAGATTAATATCTCTGAAATCAACACGCTGACGCAATTCAGAGGCATTAAATGCGGGTATGTTTCTAATTTGTATATCTCTAACAGGTGGACGGGTGCTTTCTACAAGTCTACCCGCACCATCCTGTACATCGCTGATAACCCTGTCTACACTCGGAGAAGCTCCGCCATTACCACACACAAAGCCGATGTGGTCGTTATTCAAAGCATTGTCATCAACATTGCAGACAGACACACTGTCAAATGTCCCTGTAGCAGCAGCAGCAGCAGACACAGGAACATTTACAGTGGGAACAAGAGTAGTCAAATCACTTAAAATAGAATCAAGCCTAGCATTGGTGAGTTCACCCCACTTTCTGATAGTTTTGGTCTCGTATTTTACAATGGGTAATTGTGGTAAACCATGTCTCCTTGCATATTGGTCACTAATGGTAATATATTCTTCGACAGTGTGGGTGACATGAGAGATTTCATCAGCACTGTCTACTTCATTAACATTATTGCTGGGTGTGGAGGTAGCCCTGCTCACATCATGATTATCAACACCAGCACTGACCAAAGCATTATTATCATCATTGCAGACAGACACCATGTCAAATGTCTCTGCAGCAGAATTTGCATCAGCACCAACAGCCACAGCACCAGACACAGAACCACAGGCACCAGACACAGAGACATGTGCACCAGCAGACACAGGAACATTTACAGTGGGAACAAGAGTAGTCAAATCACTTAAAATAGAATCAAGCCTAGCATTGGTGAGTTCACCCCACTTTCTGATTGTTGCGGAATTGTATTTTACACCGGGTAATTGTGGTAGCCCAGGGCTCCTTGCATTTTCGTCACTAATGGCAATATATTCTTCGCCAGTATGAGGGACATCAGAGATTTCATAATTACTATCAACTTCATTAACATCATCATCATCAGCAGCAGCGTTACGACCAGCGTCATCACTATATTTGAATATTTTTCTAGGAGGTGACATGTTATCAGCTATTAGTCGATCCCTATGATGAAGGTCTGCTTTTTAGGATGGCTGATATATCTGTTAGAACCTTAACAATATTATTCTGGATTGTAATCAGTTCTCCACTGGCTGTCTTCAGATCTAATAAGTCAGAAGTCAGAATACCTCTATATAATACATCTGATTTACACACGTCCAGAACAGTATTTAATAAGGTTTTGTTTTGTTTTTCTAATTCGACAATTTTATTATTCAAAGATTCATTTTGTTCTTTGTTATACTTCTGTATTTCTGCTAATTTAGTGTTCAGCCTACATTCGAATTCATCAAATCTTTTGACAATTTCACCCCCACCCCCTAATGTCAAATCCTCATTTGCACGACAGTCAACCTCACTTTGTGTCTGTGTAGATTGATCATTGTGAGTTGTCTGTCGTTGTGAGGTTGACAAGAGATCAGAGAGTCCACTCAAGTTGATTAAATCGAATAGTTCTTGAGAACCAGGCTGTTCATTATCCTCACCCACACACGTTTGTGACGCAGGGAGTGTGTCAGAGGATTTCTCCTCAAAATCAAAAAGTGAATCACCCAAATGCAGATCAGGATAACCATACGGTGTACTACAATTCACCCCCATTCACTGTATGGTTCACACTCACCCTGTTGAATGTTCTCTTCTGGTTGAGAAATATCCGTCACCAGCGTTGCGGTCGGCTCTCTCTGCGATGCTTCTACCGATTTCAATTGCTCCAAGATCACACGCACGGCCTCTGCCTCTTCACGTCGAAGCGTCTCGGTAACGGAAGCCAACACAACTGACTCTAATGTTGAGTCAATGGCCCTCTCAGCATTCACAGGTCTTGATGCATGCCATTAGGAGAAATGAAAAAAAAGAAGAAAAAAAAAAAGACTTAGTACACACATAAAAATAATAATAATCGTAGAAACAGATAGAATACTGTAATCTTATACATACCTTGCATGCACGTGACCCCTATTGCGCTCCTTTTACCCTCTTTTTTACACGCCGAGCTTGAAGCCTATTTGGTCTTTTAAACCGACGCTTTGGTTCCTCAAAGTCCGAATCTTCTTCTTCTAGATTCAAACACACACCCCATACACATACATGAATACTTTAGTATTTAGGTATAATAAGCAGATGTATTAATTATCAAAGTATTATTTTAACATCTACATTTTATCATGTACACACCGTTTGCAAGTTGGTTTATAGGTTGTAAGATCCCTCTCTTATGAACACGTGTTCCACAGCCACTGGTTGACGGTACTACATGTAAAAAACAGCAGAACAAAAATAAATAAAAACAACATACACTTAGTCTAAAACAAAATAAAAAAAATAATTAGTTCTATATAATGAACAAAATGTGCTGCCTCGCGCTGCCAGTAGTGGTAACTTGCAAGACAATTGCCACCTACATGGTAGCAGGAGTTGATTGGGCTTGACGTGCCGGGGCAGCTTGTACACTACCTTAAAACCTGTCTGGTCTCATGTGGTGTGAGTCTGTAATCTGATACCTGGAAGACACTAGGCTAAAGGGAGAGGACTAACAAGTCAACTCCACCAATAACCCTCAAACTTGAGGGTTGGGCGTGGGGCTAACAACTCTACCCCGTAAAAAACATCTTGTTACAGAAACTAAAATGAGCAAAACTATTGTAACCAGGCCCATAGTAGATCCCAGCCACCCAAACTATTTGGATGGTAGTATGATCACTCCTGATGAAAGCCGAAAGGAAGTCAGGAGTGTGAGAGAGGGTCTACTTGGGCCAAAAACCAAGATCCACCTTGGAGCATGGAATGTCCGAACCATGTTTGAGACCTCCAAGACAGCACAAGTCCTCAGTGAGATGAGAAGGTATCATCTGGACATCCTGGGAATAAGTGAAAGTCACTGGAGCGGCTCCGGACGTCAAGTGCTGTGTGATGGATCTGTCATCCTCCATTCAGGGCATGAGAATACCCACACACATGGAGTAGCTGTCATACTCTCAAAGGAGAAAGCCAAAACCTTGCTGGAATGGGAACCAGTCAGTGAGAGGCTGATCAGAGTGCGCCTCAACTCAAAGTTCTGCAAACTCACCATCTTGCAGTGCTATGCACCAACCAATGAGGCTGAAGAGGAGGACAAAGAGGATTGGTATGAACAGCTACAAATGGCGGTCTCTAAGGTACCCCAACACGACATGCTTCTGATAATTGGCGACATGAATGCCAAAGTGGGAACTGACAATTCCAACAACGAGAGGGCAATGGGCACCCACGGGTGTGGCGAAAGAAACCACAATGGCGAACGCCTTGATGGATTCTGCATGAGTAACAACCTCGTCATCGGCGGAACCATCTTTCCACACAAGAACATCCACAAGTTCACATGGAAGTCACCTGATGGTAAGACTATCAACCAAATAGACCACATTATCATTAATGGTAAGTGGTGTAGGTCACTACAAGATGTTAGAGCATACCAGGGTGCAGATGCCTATAGCGACCACTACCTTATCGCTGCCACCATCAAGCTGAAATTGAAAAAGTCAGTCCCACAAGACCAGCGACAGAAGAAAGTGGACATTGCAAAACTCCAGTATCCTAAGAACAACAAGGAGTTTGTGTTGGAACTCAGAAACCGCTTCAGCACACTAGATGCTGCCCCTGTTAGGGAAGAAGAATCCACCATAAACAGTAAATGGCATACCATTAAGACCATATATTCAGATACAGCACAAAAAGTACTGGGCTTCAAGCAGAAAGGGGCCAAAGAATGGATATCAGCTAACACCTGGCAAAAAATTGAAGAGAGGAAACAGCTGAAGGCAAAAATACTGAGCACCAAGTCCCAAAGACTCCTCGAAAAAGCCAAGTCGTCCTATAAAAATAAGGACAGAGAGGTAAAGAGGAGCGCCAGAAGAGACAAGAGAGTCTTTGTTGAAAACCTGGCTAATGAAGCCGAGAAGGCAGCAGCCTATGGAAATCTGGGCACAGTGTATAAGATCACGAAGAGACTCTGTGGAAAATTTACAAGCCAAACTACCCATGTTAGGGACAAGAATGGCAACATCTGTACATCAGAGCGCGAGCAAGCAGCAAGATGGGTCCAACACTTCCAGGAAGTGCTCAACCTCCCTGAGCCAGAACAACTAGCTAACATCACAACAACAGACGATATCCTGGACATTAACATCAGCCCCCCTGACTTTGCAGAGGTTAAAACTGCCATCCTAACCCTAAAGGGCGGCAAGGCATGTGGTATAGACGCTATCCATGCAGAAATGCTAAAGGCAGACATTCCCACATCAACACGAGTTCTGACTTACCTCTTCCAAAACATCTGGAATAGTGACACCATCCCTGAAGACTGGTCCAAAGGTCTCATTGTCAAAATTCCCAAGAAAGGCGATACCAAAAACTGTGACAACTGGCGAGGAATCACCCTTCTATCAATTCCAAGCAAGGTGTTCTGCAGAATCCTTCTCAACAGGATGGAGACAGCCATTGACACCAGGCTTAGACAGGAGCAAGCGGGCTTCAGGAAGGGAAGAGGATGTGCGGACCAGATCTTCGCTCTGCGAAACATTCTTGAGCAGTGTTTGGAATGGAACACACCCCTTTACATCAACTTTGTAGACTTCAGGAAGGCCTTTGACAGTGTTCACCGAAACACTCTCTGGAAGATACTACACTCCTATGGAATTCCACCAAAGATCATCCAAATCATAAAAACATTCTATGAACATTTTGAGTGCAGTGTCATCATGGGCAATACCATCTCTGAAAGGTTTTCCGTACAGTCCGGAGTGAGACGGGTGCATCATCTCTCCCATCCTCTTCCTTGTTACCATAGACTGGATCACAACAAACACCACAGCAGATAAACCCAGAGGCATCCAGTGGACCCTTTTCTCTCAGCTGGAAGATCTTGACTTTGCAGACGATATCGCTCTCCTTACAACCAACCACCCGAACATGCAAGCCAAAACTAACAGGCTCAACAACTTTGCCAGACAGGTTGGACTCAACATCAACATCTCCAAAACTCAAGTGATGTGTGTAAACTCCACCCCTACAGCACCCATTCTTGTAAATGGGGCACCACTTGAGTTTGTGGAAGAGTTCACATACCTGGGCAGCCTCATCAGTAAAGATAGTGCAGTGCAGAAAGACATTAAAACAAGACTGGACAAGGCTCAGGGTGCCTTCTCCCAACTCCGTTCCATCTGGAGGTCCAAGCAATACAGCCTTAAAACTAAGATGCTTTTGTACAACAGCAATGTCAAGTCTGTTCTGCTATATGGCTCAGAGAGTTAGCGAGTGATCAAAAGTGATATGAGGAGAGTGTAAGTTTTTCACAATGGATGCCTCCGACGAATATGCCAGATCTTTTGGCCAAACAAAATCTCCAACCACCAACTGTACAAGAAAACCGGTAGCCGGAGCATCATCAAGGAAATTACACACAGACGTCTGAGATGGCTAGGCCATGTGCTGAGAATGGAGCAGGACTGGATCCCGAGAATCGCCTTAAGATGGACACCACCAGGCAAAAGAAAACCCGGGAGGCCCAAATCCACCTGGCGCAGAACTGTGACACATGAGCTGGACAAGATGAACTTGTCATGGGGAGAGGCCCAACATGCTGCCAAGGACCGAATACAATGGAGAGAGCTCATTGAAGCCTTATGTCCCATAGGGGATGAAGAGGAATGATGATGAATGTGAGCAGGAGCCAACGCTCCGTTTAACCTCCAGAGATGATTTATACCCCAAAGTGGAGTTTTGAGTTTCAGAGGCTTTGTTTCTGCAGTCTGGGGACTTTTAAAGAGTGAAAATAACTAAATAATAAGTTCACTGCAACAGCATTTTTATGTTAAATAGGTCTACTTTTAATTTGACTTTTAATTCTCAGGAAAGAAACCGGCATAATTCTCCCCTCTGGTGTGAATCTCTGACATGAATTAATATTCATCAGTTTTTACTTAATTTTTCTCTCCTGCTTCAGTATTTCTCTCTCCGTCTCTCACTGAAGTCCTTTCAGACATAACGAGTCATCGCCACCGCTGACCTCTGAAACGTTATTTCTAACCGTTTGCATCGCGCCACGACGACTTTTCACTATGTCAAGCAAAACCCAACTTTGGGCGCTGCACGCTGTGATGTGAGCATCTCTTCCATTGCGGTGTCATTGTGGTTTACCGTGGAGGTGATCTGCTGAGAGGAAACTCTGTCCGTCTCCTATGGTCACACTGTTGAAGACGTCCAGCTGTCTGGGCTGAGTCCGTCCTCCCGTCTGCTCTCTAAAC
>CAKALG010014178.1:487-30752 GCA_916700815.1 Helicolenus hilgendorfi
GGGGTTAGGCATGTGAGACGCGTCCGCCTGCATCTGGCAGATAGCTGCACACACGTGATTCACACGGATATTTGCATTTGTAGCATGTACACAGACATTTGGACTCGTATATATGTGTAAGCTTGTTTGCAGACACAAATAGACACACATGCTTGTATAAATACACAAATGGATTCATCAGATTAGTAAGTGGAAGTGGATTTTTTACCCTCAAATCCATCATATTAAACCTGCATTCGTAATTAGCACATCTGGAAAAAGTGGTTAATCTGTGCATACATGGATGTTCACTGCTAAAAAGTGTGTTTCCTTGAGTGGAAGAACATTGTACATGCCGATAGACAGAAATGACTCATTATTAGAAGCATCTGGAACTTGCAAAGCGTCATTAAACTCTGTGATTATAACACAATTCTGTCATTTGAACAGCTTACTGTCTACATTGCAGGATGTTGGACTGCGAGTATAAGCCACCCATCGGCAAAATGTTATATTTTGCTTCTTCCTGCTGTCCTTTCCCCCTCTCTATTAGTCCCTTTCTCTATTGTCTCCACCAGCAGGGGTGGAAATGGGTCGGGACTCACCCCAAAGGAGTTCCGGCAGTAAAATTTGAGCAGGAACAGAGCCCAGTTAAGGGACTAGCTCAGTAAAGGGATTTGAGCCTCTCAGGCAGCGCTTACTCACAGGTTAGGATTACGGCCATTGTTGGGGCTTTTGGGTCTGCCAGTCTCGGTGGGAGGCTAAGAGGAAGTGCTACCTGGGAGGCTCAGCTCATGTCAAAAAGTCTCCTTTTATGGAGTTTCACCTTACTTTGATACCAGTGGTAGCAAAGCTGGGTTAGCCTGCACGGCAGCGTCAGGATATGCAACTAGTATATGCTTTGTCACTGTTGGAATCTGACTCGACAGCTAACTCAGATGTTATTAAAATTGGTATTATCAGCTGTGTATCCTAAAATATTAGTATGTTTTGTTGTTATATTTGACCTTTTACTTGTCAGTCAGGTTTTTCTAAGCTTCAAGTTTCTAGATCTTTTAAAGATGCTCAGTGTAGGATTTGGCGGCATCTAGTGGTGTGGTTGCAGATTGCAACCAACTGAGTACCCCTCCGCTCACTCCTCCCTTTCCAAGACTGCGGCAACGCGAGTCGCTGAGTGCAAAACCTTGGTAATACCGTTCACCTCTCTTAGAGGCCATTCTTACCATAATAACACTACTTTAGCAGCAACAGAAGTCATATGCCTGCTGACGATACCACGGTTTTGCACTCAAAAGTGAGTCAGAGAACAACGGTGGCCTTCAGGTAACGTAAATACATGAAAGGCTCTATCTAGAGCCAGTTTTTGGTTTGTTCGTTCCGGGCTACTGTAGAAGTATGGCGCAGCAACATGACAGACTCCCTATGTAGATATGAAAGGCTCATACTAAGCTCAGGAAAACACAACGATTCTTAGTTTCAGGTGATTATACACTAATGAAAACATAGTTACAAATATTATATTCCATTTCTGCCAATAGATCCCCTGAAATGTCACACACTGTTCCTTTAAAAGTCTTGGAGAAGTGACAGACATGTAAGAAGAGTCTACAGCCACGCTAGCGGCTATAGGAGGCTGTACTTGCTAACATCAACATGCTAACAAGCTCACAATGACAATGCTAACATGCTGATCGTAAGCTGGTTTAAGAAGGTTTAATGTTTACAATGTTCATCATCTGAGTTTAGAAGTTTAGCATGCTAATATTTGGTAATTATCACTAAACCCAAAGTACATGCTGACTGAGTGATTATTTAGTCATTAACCAAAGTATTGGACAAATTTTGACCGACATTGCGATCCCTAGAGCTATGGCTATAAATAATGCTATTTCATAGCAGTCTAATGTAGCTTTAAAGGTGTATGGAGAGTTTTCATTTTGATTTAGAAAAGGGAGGATCAAGTAGTACCAAATAATATCGCTTATGCTATAATTAAGCCTGGTTGATTTATTCTGTAGATAGTTTGAAATGTATACACATCCAATTTCACATAAAAGAGAGATTTTATTTCAATAAATTACTAAAAACCAGTAAGCGATATTTTGCAAGGTCGCGGGTAAACTTAGAGCTTTGCCCCTATCCTTGATCATTCTGATTGGATTTAGAAATACATACACCCCTGACATAATTGCTCCTGTAACAGAATGAGGCTCCAGCTTGACTTTCCTTCTGTGCTGCTGGCACAGCGTGGAGACTGGGCTCTGCCAAAACATCCCGTTTTATCTCCAAATATGTCCGATTATAGAAGCAAGACACCTTCAAACTGTCATTTCCTGGTGACTTCAACCTATTCCCCAAAACTCGTTGTTGTGACTCCAGCTGGAGCTGAGTCCACCATGTGATCTGGATCACAGCATCGGTGTTACAGGTGTCATGCAGACAGCCTACCAGCAACTATAACTTCCTCTCTACAGTCTCTGTTTTTTGTGGGGGTTTTTTTTTACAGTCTCACAGTCCTGAGCTCACTACCATGACAGACAGCTGTGCTACAGACGGGATCAAATCGAAAGTGTGGTGTTGACACGGATGAAGGGTAGTAGTCAGTCAAGAGTGAGTGTAACATTTTTCAAAAACTTGCTCTATGGTGTCACAAAGAGGACTTCCAGCCACAGTGATACTCAGGCACACACACACTAGCACGGTCACTAGTTTGATGTGCGTGATGTAGTGCTGGAGGTGCTGTTGGAGCGAGTAAACATCACTGCCATGAAGAACTCAAAAGACATTAAAGACTGTCTCGGCCTGGTCATCGAAACCAAGGCACACGGTGAAAACATCTGTGATCAAGTGAAAGTACAGTGTACAACCAAGAAGAAGAGAAAGAAAGAAAAAACACCCAAGACAAGCAGAGACAAATACGAGGGGTAGAAAGCAAGTTTGCTCGCCACTCCATGGCACGGCCGTTGCGTTTGATCTCTCGAGGAGCTTCACACGAGAAAATAACAGCACCACAACACATCTCAGTAGGGCTCCTCACTCTTCCACAACCACCACGCATCCCTCTCTCCTCTCAGCAGAGAGCGAGAGAGAGAGAGAGAGGGCTGCCTGCTACAAACAAGGGCGGAGGGAGATGAAGATGGAGCGAGGATGAACAAACGGTAAAGTATGATTTATGAACACTTCTCTTGCTCCGGTTTCCCCTCTCCCTGCTTCCCTGTTGTGGGGGTAAACAATGCTGATTCCTCAGAGGGAATGTGTGTACAGCCCTTCTTTCATTCTGCCTCTCTCTTTCTCTCTCTCTCATGCACACAAACACAGCAGGAGAAGAGAGCCCTCCTCTGTCTACTATACCTTACCTCTCCTCCCTCCTCCCTCTCTCTCTTGTCTTTTTAGCCCAGAGATCTATTTGTGCTGACTTCTTAAAAGGCCTTTGGGGGTGTCACTTGGACAGAGTGGATGGGCCTAATTGCATTTAGCAGAGTGGAAGCAGATTTGTACAAGCATAAATGGATTGAATGTTTTTTTTTTTTTCTTTCTTCTCGCTTTATTCAATTGCTCCTTTAATGCACGTCTGTCACTTTGTGCTACTCTGTCACTTTGTGTGCTTTCAGCGTGTTCTCCTGTTTAAGATAGTTTAACATGTATCGTATCGACTGGCAGACGCTGACACTTAAAACAATCCTCAGGGGCCATTTAGGGAGCGCTGTAAACTCACTCTGAACCCGGCGCTTGAGCAGTTAGCAACAGCATTTTGACATTTTCTATTTAATTGTTGGACCTTCGTTCATTTCACAGCGAGAGGTGAATCATTACTGTTAGCCTCGCTAATGTCTTCACTTCCGCAACCGCCGTGTGGGATTGTATGCAGAGCGGCTGACGCCCACCCGCGCGAGTCTTGTTTAGTGCTTTTCATAACGGAAATCGATGCGCTTGATGGTCATAAACTGTATTTGATGATCATATAATTTCATCTCCATAGCTACTCAAATCCAATCAACTCTCAAACGGAGCCTCTTTGTTCTAATAGTTCAATATGAAATGTAAGGCTCGTGTGAGTTGCCCCGGGTGGCCCAGCTTTATCTATCAGCTATTCACAATGTATTGAGAGGTTTTGTGTTGAGTATGCACATTGCATTTTCCTCACTACACTCCTCCTGACGTGGCAACAGCTGCTCCGTCCTCCTGTCTTTGTCTACTGCCTCCAGCTGAGCTATCAATATCTGTCTATGTATTTGTGTCCATATTCAAATTTATACACGGCCAATACATATCTTTCTATTGACATTTATATTCCTTGGATAGTGTGTACATGTTTACGTTAAGCTGCCAACAAATTATACTAAAAATAACATGACATGGCTTTGAGCCATATTGCATGATAGTATTTAAAAGGTTGTGCATATAAGAGGAGGAGTGTACAGATGAATGTAAAAGTGGTCTGAGGAATCTATGATAACAAAATTATATAATAGTATAGTATATAATTATGATTGTATTAGGGCCATTGTAGTAAAAAAATAAAATACAAGCCGGGGAAGGGTGGTAATATTCCTAGAAAGAAACTCAGAATTTACGAGGTTGAAGTTGTAAATTTACGATATTCTCAGAGATTAAAGTAATATTTTTATGAGAAAAAACCTTCTAAAATATTGTTACTATGGTAAGGATGGCCTCTGAGTGAGGCAAAGGTCCTGAAAGATACATATACACGTTTTCTTTCATGTGCTTTCTATGTTCTTTCATGAACATAAGTATACTGATATTGTAGAAGTTACAGAAAATCTTATGGTCGTATATTTCCGACTTCATAATCTCACAAATTTGTGTTTTTTCTTCTCGTAAATCTTTAATCTCAGAATATTACCCCCTCCCCCAACTCCGTCATTATTGTTTCTACCTACAATGGCCCTAATACACCGTTGTATATAATAGCTCATTTGTTGTTTTAGTAATTTTAAGTAACCTTTTAGCTAACCTCTCCTGCCATTCCTCACCTGTCCACTAGCTGTCACTGTTGAGCTTCCCGCCTCACATCATCACCTGCCTAACCAGCTGCTCCTCATGAGCAATCACCCTCGGTATATATAGAGGGCAGATGTTTTAATGACCATCTGCCACCCTCATCCCTCTGGATTCATTTCCCGGTCTGGCTACTTTCTCATTTGCAACTGCAATCATGCCTTTTGACCTATAAAAGACTGTTTCCACCTCCCGAGTTCGCTTTTGAGCACCAGCTCTGTGATTCAGTATTGCACTTCCTCACACTGCCTGCACCCCCTCTACTGTACCCCCCCCCTCCCCCTCCTGCGTGACCTTTCAATCGTGTGCCTTGGCGGTCTCCATCTTTGGGGGGTGTCATGTCTCCTTGTGAGGGTGATAATGACTGTTATCATGAATGTGAGGAGGCAGAGGCAGACGGTGGGCATACATTAGCGAGACATGCGAATAAGGGGAGGGATGTGAGTAGAGAGGAACAGCGTGCTTTAACAGCACAAATGCAGGTACAGTACAGACGAGAACTCTGTTGGTTAAATATAACTGTCAGCATGTGGTATTTTAAAGGCTTCCTACAAGCTTTACAAGTTATTGACAGACAGAGCTTCTCATACAATGGCTTAACAGTGTGTGACAGGAGAGGTTTTACCCAATATCCGGGATTTAATGGACTGTCCTCTGTGCTTTTGAAATATGAGTGCTTTAGTTTTCTTTCATTTAAGTATTATGTATCAGTAGCAACAAAAACAAATACAAAAGAAAGTTTTTATAAACATCTACAGTATGTGTGATTAATTCGCAATATATTTTTTTGATTTTTTGTTTGGATACAACGTGAATATTACGTGGCGGAAAATCAACATTTTTTTGGGAACAAGGTAGATTTTCTGAGCATTTGCACTGCAAATAAAGGCATCAACCAATCATGTTGTGTGGAACGGGTTGAGTTGAGCGCCTATATTTATGAAACAACACCGAGGCTCCATAGTCCAAACAAGGAAGGCAAAGTGTATAGTATATATGCCTTATTTCGGAAAAAAATACGTATGGTAGTCAACGGCGAGAGACAAATCCAGCAACTCTGGGTCTTTTTATCAGTCGGCAAGCAAAAGAACGAGCAAGACCAGTTGCTCGTGTGAGTACATCCCAGTACGAAACACACAGGCATCGTAGCTTCAGAGAGAGAGACGTCTCTAATGCGTCTTTTGGGTGTGTAGTCTATCTAATTATGTACTTTCATAGTCTGATACTTCAACAGTTTTGCGACAAACTGCGACTTTCTTGACTCGTAAAATGATCTTTTAAATTGACAAACACTATACGAGTGATTCATGGCACAATTCAAGCAGGATCAAAAAATGATTTGACTTTGCCTCTCTATTATTCCTTTCAACCTTGACAAAGGCAGCACAGACCAGATCCACTCCTTCCATTCTCACATTTCACAATAAAAGCCCTAGCCATATAATATTCACAGACGAGTATCTCACATTTAGTGTTGTGTATTCGTCACTGTGTAAAGGCTTCAATGCTGGAATAGAAACTCTTCCATTATGCTGTTCAATGCATTCCACGTGAACTCTCTGAATCTGCCGCTCTTCTCTCCTGCCATGTCTTTAACATCAAATCCATTCATTGCTCTTAGATCATTAGAGTGCACCTGCAAGTTCATGTGACTGACAGTCTTGTAAGTATAATTATAGCACAAAATTACTGCTCGCTCAACCTTGAATCAATACCCTACCCTCTCCAAAACACATCCATCTCTGTAAAAGCAATTAAACACTGACAAATCAAAGAGTACATTCCATGATACACCCTGCCTGCGAAGCCTGCAGTGAGAGGTCAAACATTGAGCGACATAAAAGATTAAATGTATCAATAATACATTCAGGCAGAATGATTCAGTGGGGGGGCACATAAATGAGGCGTCACTGCCTTGTCACATTGGGGAACAGGTGTGCCGCCGCATAAGGCGCGTATATTTGGCGTGTCAAATTAGCAGGTGTTGTGTATAATTCATCTTTGTTCCATATTTCATGTACTGGAGTAGGAGAGTGGGTTTTGGAGAGTGCTGTGGGGGGGTCTTTCTGAGAAAAAATGCTGCCAGCCTTCTGGCTCAGCGTGGTGCACCTCTTCTGGAGGTCTCTCAGTGGGATCCGGTCTCTAGGAATGTGCGTCTGTGTGTGTTTTCTGTGTGTGATCTACCTGAAATCTCATGTTTTTTTGCGTAGAATGTCCCCGTAGTCCAGTTTTGACCAGGACTTTTTTTCTTTTTGACACAGTGATCCGCAAACCCCAAACTGGAATCTGCTCGCCTTTCATCCCATCTCAAAGGAGCCGCAGTAGCCAAAAAAAATGAACATGAAGTGGAATACTGGATTAATCCACAGAGGCGAGGGAAAGTACGTGAACCCACTGCCAAACACAGTACTCAATTTGCTCTCTCCATCCAAATATTTTACAGTCAAATTGTGATAAAAAAAAAGCACTTATAAAATGACACGTTAAAAATGTAAATTTGCTCAATTGAGACAAAAGCCTCCATTTATTTGAATTATACCAGATTTGATTTCAACCTAGTCAGCAAAAAGTGGTTCAACTGCACCACTTGAGGGAAAAAGTACAGAATCTCTTTTCCACGTAATGGGCGATGTCTCCTTTAACAGCGATAAAGTGAGTCGTTGATCTGTCACTCAGATGCCTAGAAGGGATTCTGGACCATAATTGTTTCAACTTAGGGCTGTAATTCATGTTGCGTGCCGCTTACATCGGGGTTCTTCTGCGGCTGTCAGTGGGTTAGAGTCGAGTTCTGGCTTTACGACAGACAGAATTCACTAATGAAACAGTGGTCGAATATATTTTTCATTTGTGCGACAGAGCAGTGCTAAAGCAGAATGTTGATGTTAAGGACAGTATATTGGAATGGATTAGGACATTGGATGATATAAGAAATTATATGGTAAAATGAATATGTTTTTTTTTTTTTTTAAAGCAGCTATATTAGCATGTCAAATTGAAAGGGGTCATCAGTAGTGATGACATGAATCTGCAGCTCCTCTCGACTCTACAGAGCTTTTCTGTGAGTTTCAGTGGTCCGATTCTTCACTATAACCGCTCTCATAGCACCGTTTTCGGTCCCAGCTGTTTTCACTAAGAAAGCTGTGATAAACTCAGCGTACGCTATCTGTTGAGCACCAAGTGACAGACAGATCAAATTAGCGACTACCTGGCTAACATAGTGGAGCATTTAGCTGCTACAGAGCCGGATATTTCCCTCAGGAGTTGATGGAGAACAAAACAGAGCCAAAAGGAGAGTGAATATTGGACCTATATTCACCAGGTGGCCAGAAACAAGACTTCAAATGAACGCTGATGTTGCTTTGTGTCTGCTGAATGTGTAAATTAGCAACTGTAGGCGAACATGTTTGCTATATTAACCTTATAAGGGGTAAGGGTGCCAATCTCAAGTTTCATCATGATACAATATAATATTGATCTTTTGAACAACAATACAATATTTGCTGATATCACAAAGTCTGCCAATTCAGGGGCCTGCCATCGATATGAAACACAATTATATGCCCATTTACCACAATCAGTTACAATCACTGAGCTCTTCTAGACATTTAAATGAAAAACAATATATTCTTTTTAATAAAAAGAATAAATATAAAGTGTGAATTTTTAAATAAAAGGCATATCTTAAAAATGATATGTATCAATATTTTCACTTTGCATCGACGATATTGGATCGTTGATCATTGAATCGATATATCGATCCAGACCGAAGTATCATTACACCCCTAAGAAAGGCGATGATATGTCAATGTTTACAGCTTGTTGCATTGCCCCAATTGACCAAAAAAAGAAAACAAACAAGAAGTTCTCATGATGATGCAACAGATTTCAGAAAAATTCTGCTATTTACACATGCGTGTATGATTTCTGTAATAAGAGGATTGTATGAGACAGTAAGTCGCTTATAGAAGGGCTGAGGGTAGACATTATGGCCAGCGGCTGTAGTAATTGGCTGAAATACTTAAAATTCACATTCCAGGCCTGTGTGTGTATTTTCAGGTGTTAAAAAAGTTGATAATGGGGCCCAGGGGAACAAAGGGGAACGGACATATCTTGAAAATGGAATTGCACTGGTTGAGTTCTACTGATAGTCATCATTACACCCATTACATTGTCCAAAAACTGCACTCTTGCTACTACAGTCAGGGACACTTGGAGGAGGTTATGGGAGTTGTTCAAGGGCCCTTCAGTGGTGATTTTTGAGGGAAGGAAGAACAAATTTGGGCTTTGGATTTGCTCTGCAAAAACGTCTTGCTGGCTCACCACCACAAATTTACAGAGAGTTTATAATGATTATGTCTTAATTGCTTTGTTAACTCTATTCTTACAAAAACCTCCAATTCCATTTTGAGAGGATATACTGTAAAATCCCCTATTATGCCACTTATACGCCTTTATGTTGTGCAGATCCCGCAGTATGATTTAAATAGGATCAGACAGTTACACAAACAACAATTAAAAGCTTGGTTAAGTTTGTTCTTCCTGATTACCAGTGAAGTTGTCTCCTGCATACAAAGCGGCGCCTCCACAACAAATGTCTGTTGATATGCATTTGTGATGATCAAGGCTTCATTCAAAAGCTGCCTCCGTCCCTCCCGCAGCACAATACACACTCGTCCAAGGCCTTTATGAAAAAGGCCAGTCACTTTACACAGACAGATGGTAATAGTCTAGTCAGTCAGGGACTAGCAGAGCCATGTGTTTGTAGTTCTCTGTTGCTCAGTCATAACAATATTCAGTGAAATGAGGTAATTCATTTTGATTGGTAGACATAAGGAACATCAAAGGCCTGCCAGGGATGTAACACGTCATCTGTACAGAAAGACAAACACGAGACCTCCAACGGTCACAGCCATCCTTTATGGTTCTTCTAGGCGAGATGACGCACCGTGATTGCCCCGCAAGGTGGTGGCGATGAAGACAAATAGAAAACCACAATATGTTACGGTTGCCGCTGAGCAGCACACGGACTGTAACAGGCAGAAGTCAGTATAAATGTCAAAGAAGATGGAAGGTCGTCTGAACGAGATATTACCCTACGGCAAACTACAAACACAACTTTGATAAGTTGCAAGTTGTTTGAGGGTCTTGAAATATTGATATTAAATGAAATATTTACACACACCAATACTTTATGCCAGACCTTTCTGAAAGCTTGTTTTTTTTTTTGGGTGAGGATAAAAAATCTAATTTGCCATCCAAAGTGTTGTGTATATAGCAGTAGAGCAATTTTGCAATTTTCTTGGCCGACCTGACGACGACCTGCCGATTCCAATTTGCTTTCTTTCTAAGAATACAATTGACACCATACATAAACATTTTTGTAACTTTTCTTTCATGGTCTGTGCCGCTGTGTACTCGACGTGCATGTTGTGTGTGTGTGTGTGTGTTGCTGAGAGGTTACTGTGCGCTGGTTAAACTAGGCTAATCCCCTCCCAGCGCCAGCTCCATGCTGTACTTAACGGACTATCATGAGATTGGTATAGGACCTTCTCCTTTAACACTTGGTAAAAAGGTGAATAAGCATATTTCCCAAAATGTTGAACCATTTCTTAGATCTTATTATCTCAACAGCTAAAAATATATTAATATTTAGATCATTTTAATCCTAAAACCTTGAAAACTGATTTCTTTTCTTGTGTCGATATTACCGGCTGTCATAAATTGTTAAAGGAACTTTAATTTTGTGTTGATTTCGGTGGCCCCTTTGGACAAAATAGGCAGTGTTTTCCCGGAAAGAGGACTGAATTTCCCATGAGCACCATTGCCTTTTGTCGTAACTGGACGATCTGGAGGTGGTGGCAGAGGGGAGGATGAGGAGGAAGCTGGACGCTATCCTGGAGAACCCCTCCGACCCCCTCTATGATGAGCTAGTCAAGATGAGGAGTACCTTCAGCCACAGATTCATCCCCCCTCGGCACAACACAAAGCGCCTGGGTCAGTTCTTCATGCTGGTAGCCATCAGGCTCCACAACAAGACTGACCCCCATATGAGAACTAGGAGGACTTTAAGAACATCTCGCCTCTCAACTTTATACACTGCTGTCGATTGCCTGGTGCATGTTGGTTGGTCACCATGCTCATAAACACAGAAAGTTTTGCGGAGCTTGACAAATACAGCTAGCTACAGGTTAGGTACATTCAACTAACATTAGACAATGCGTGGTTTGTTTTAGCCACCAACGTAAATTCATATATGGATGTAAAACCACGTCTCGCAATGTATAAAAATAGACATATTACATACCAGTCTAGGAGCAAAAGGGCCTGTTCAGAATCGGTTTGGGTTGGTCCTGTAGTAGCTTTAATGTTTATGCTATAATTTATGGTGAGCTGGGAAGCTGGTCATCATTCATGACTGAAAGTCGACATTACACAATTGTACTGCTGCAACTGTACAAGCAGTCATGTATTCTGTCTCTGTTGTTGTCCCGTAGCAAAACGTTGAACTCCTACCTGCTTACTCATATAAGCACTGGATAAGAATGTCAGCTTACTGTCTAAAATGTAAATACCCAGTGGGAGGAAAAACTGCACTATAATCCAATAAAGGCACTATGAATGGTTGTCATAACAACCTACACGCTACCTTAATGTTGATGCCAAAAAATCAAGCCATTTTTTAAGATCCAATTTTAGCTAATATCTCGTATGCAGTGTTTTGTTATTTTTCCAGTATATGGTGTTTTGCACTGATTTGTTTTAAACAATGAGTTGTCGTCTACTCAGTGGCTGATGATGTTGCCTGTAAACTGCTCATTAGCTCAGGCGGTGACCTGGCCCTGGTCTGCCTGTGACTCATCTGTCTGAAATCATAAACAGCACACAACACTATCCCCGTGCTTCACCGCAGGAAGAAAATTAATAAGAGAAAACTTGTGAAACCTAATAAAAGTGTCTCGGGCGAGCTTTGCCATCTCCCTCAAATATTGTCGTGAACGCACGCATTGTTCCGCTGTTATATGGAAATATTGCCGACATATCATTGGAAGGCTTCGAAATACTATATTAAACAAACAATGCTATCCAATTTCTCGAAATGGTACACTGATCACTCTGTGCGTGGTCAGAATTGGATTTTTCTGAAAAGTGATATTTGAACTGACTGCATCTCGGTGAGGGGGAGAGTGAAGGAAAGAGCCATTCATAAATCATTCCTTGACATTGCTGCTTCATTACCCCAAACTCACTTTCTCCCAGCCTCTCTCTGTCTCTCATCAAAACTCCATAATCCCTGTCAAAGCTGTTTGGATTGTAGGTTAAATGTGATTCACAAACAGGGGGAAAGAAAGAGAGAGGACGGAGGGGAGATGGAGGGGATGGAGAGGACTATAATCTCCTCAGCATGGAGCTCTGTTCCATACACTGTTATGATAATTACCTCTTGCTAGCTTTCACCGGCTCCATACCTTTTTTTATAGGTGCTGGGAGCGTGCAAAATGGAACTAGCTTGTAATTATAATGCTCCAAAGTACAGAGAATGGTCCCCTCTGTGAGCACATTGCAGAGCTGATCATTGGATTTTGCGAGGCTGCCACCGGGGCCCCTGTTTTCACCAGAAATGTCAGCTTGATGGATTTAAGTCAAGGTCAAATTTGAAAGCTCTGATTAAAAACCGAGTGCTGTTATGGATCAAATGTTGGGAGAGCAAAAGCAAAACAGAATGCAGCAGAGAGGAGTACGGTACTGTTTTCAGTCACTGCGACATAAGACCATGTAAAATAGCTTTTGGTCAGAAGCTAACTATGTCAAGCACAGGGCTTTGGACAAAGTGGGTGGAGGACGGGAACAGATATCACCTAGAGCTGATCAACACAGCACAAACAACACAATTCCAAGCCAAGCAAGGAAGTATCCAAAGTTGAGAACCAACCATAAACATGTTACATAAATGTGGGGCCCTCGGGCAAAGATGATCTGTGGGCTCAAACTGAGCCCCCGCACACACAGGTTGAACCAACCCATTTTGCCCAGAAGACATTTTGACTGTTGGCCTTTTAGAGAGCGGTGTTGTTTTCATAGGGGTATCATCAGCATGTATGATTCAGACTACAGCTATCATCTGAGCTATACAGGTCACAGTGACATAATTATAGAGCAGTGTTAACAATGCAGTGGTGCTGGGAAAATCATTTACTGATTCACTACATACTGAGTAGGGCTAATAAAGTGTGGTGCACCTCTTACACGTAAGAGTAAAAAGCAGCAGTCTAGTAATAATCTACACTAATATTGAGTTGATGTAAGGGAATTTAACTTAATAGGAGAGTGCACCGAAATGAGCAATATCTGCAGAGTCCCATATCACCTTTACGTGAGTCCATTCCACTGTAGGGACTTGCCGGTAATAACGAAACATCTCAAAACAGTGTTTTTTTAAGGCCAGGGTAAGCTCAGAGGGACAACCGGGTATCACCACCCACGCTGTTAAAAGCTACACTTTGCCACAGTAAAGAGTGAGTTTGTAGCACTATATTAAGACTGTAGTGGCTCCACTGCAATGACAGAGTGTGTAGTTATCTTAAAAGCTGTAAGTAGGCAGAAGGAGGCGAGTTGTTGTCGGAACCAGAGTGGAAAGCTGTATGTAACAAGGCAAAGGTGAGCATGGCTCACACACCCCCGCTCACTGCTTGACCCCTGCTAAAGTTGGGCCAAAGGTTTTGCCCTTTTGGAACTAATGGAATAACTCTATTGAGCACAATGTAGCTTGTTATAAGCTCACCTTCCTCAAGCCCAGGGGGCCAGAACTTTTTGAAATGTTGGGCGCCTTGGACTTCTAACCCCCAAAAGGCACAACTAGACCACACTGTCAACCATCATACCAAATGTGAAGTTCGCCCAGGAGACCGGGGTTCACATCCCGTGTGAAACCAAAAATGCTATTTTAAGCCAAAACATCATGTTTTTCCCCAAACTTAGCCAAGTGTTTTTTTGTTGCCTAAACCTAAAGAAGTTGTAGTTTTGTTGAATAAACCTAAAGAAGTTTGTTTGTGTTCAAAACATAACGTTTCATTCAGTTTTACAATGCGTTAGAAAGTGTTGCTTTTAAGTTTGGCTTTCGCTTTTACACCATAGTATTGCCCTAATGAACCACATCTACGGCTCACTGAAATAAATGGGTGATAAGAGCCTTGTGGACCTACTACTATTAGTTTAGTAGGCCTCTGCTAGCCTACACACTTGGGACATATGTGTGTTGATCATGTTTATTCATAACCTGATTCAGATTAGCCTGAGTCAGATTCACTCATTTTTGCACGACATTGCAGTAGACTGAGGCTGATTAACTGAGAAACAGAGGAAACATAATTAAAAAAGGAAAAGTAAGGAACCGACATGGAGTGGGAACTCGTGAAAGCATCCATACTATAATGACATTTTCAAACCAGTGTGCTCATCCTGCACTGGCTATAAGTGATTCATCTCCTGGAGATAAAAGCAAACAAATGCTGCTTGGAGAGATGTCTGATGGTAGCTGTCCATGGTGCTGAATTTACCCTTGGCTGCTTTCTCTCCCTCCCTCTCTCTTCCCCTACCCTCTGTCGCTCTGTCGGCCCGTCTGTGTCCATCTGCCCAGAGCCTGTGTGTAAGCACACATTGCCAATGTCACTCAAGACTGTCAAAGCAAGGCTGCCGCAGCCACCTCCTTCGCCCGGCGCCTGTAATGCCTCAGTCAGTTGAAATATAGGCAATCTCTGTGTGCATAGTGTCAGTGGTTGCAGTCAATATGTCCTTTTTACTGTTTCAATAAAAGCTTTAAAAGTCACCAGGCAGAAGACATACAACAACATAGCCCTGACCCATTCAGATAGGTGTCAACTGCATTCACTCTAACATCGGCCTGTCCTATCAAATACATACATCAAGCCTTCCACTATCTTCATAGGAATGTAACAGGCGGTGTGATTGGGTGTGTGGGAAGCAGCAGACTGCGGCTGTTGTGCAGTTAAAGACACTGGCTGATTGACAGCCCAGCAGTGTGGCAATCTGGGAGATATACATCCCTTTCAACGGGGGAACATCTTCCCCTCCTCCAGTCAAACCCATGCCTGGGAAATGAAGACCGAGACAGAGATATTTGAAATAGTCACCAAGACGGGGACAGACAGAAGAAATGACACACATTCTCATTACTCATACCCGCATAGACGCATGTACATAGATATGGCATAAACATAGACAAATTGCACAGATATTTATAACAAGACTAAGAGTCTACAGCCTTGCTAGCAGCTTTGTAAGGTTGTACTTAGGCACAGCAGTGCTTTGAGCTAAATGTCAATGTCTGCATGCTAACATGTTCACAATGATGATGTTAAAGGTGTTATTGATGTCACTTTTATGTAGACCAATATTTTAAAAAAAATAATACATCAAGAGCTTTTAGAAAGGTGCTGAATAAAACTATGTCTTTTCTTTAAAAAAAAAATATTATGAATGTGAATTAATCATTTTAAAAATTTTGACTGGTCCAAAATGAATATTTTGTTTATCTCTGTGGAAGATATCTAATAGTATAACAGCGTTGGTGTCACATAGTGTCTCATAGTGCTCAAAAGGAGGCTGCCACACTGACACTGCTGTGTGACTGCTCTCCATCAGAGTGCAGAATAAGTTAATATTTCCTGTGGCAACAAGTGACAACTGACGTTAGCACATATTAGCTATATTAGCTTCGAACGTCACCTAACAACAATAAGCCATAAAATTACAATTCTGCATATTTACACGAAACCTACAACAACTACCAACAGTCGTAGTCCTTACAACCGTAATGTATGTGTTGTCACCGGTTTGATAATCAATATGAGAAAAATAAAGACAAAGTAGAACTGCGGCAATTCGTTTTTCAGGTATTTGGTCATAAAACAAAACTACTAGACGATTTAAAATTTTGGCCCAATGGTGGTGGTCCATGAAAAGTAGGTGAATCACCAAAGTCATCAGGATGCATCCTCTGGGCACCATGGAAATTTGTACAAAATGTCATGGCAGCCCATCCAATAGTCGTTGAGATATTTCAGTCTGGACCAAAGCGGCAGACTGGCTGACATACAGACAGACCGTGCCTAGAGCCATGCCGCTAGCATGGCTACAAATATACATGCACAACCAACCACGACAATATATTACCATTTCAATTTACCTAAAAGTTGATTAATTTCTTCGTAGCGCTGTAAAATGAAATGTCGAAGCACTCACAACAGCTGTCCTGAAACCTAAATTGATGGAATCTCGGCTTTAAAAAATCTCTATCACACTATGATGTTTTTTTTATCCCATGATTGCATATTGTCATTTTTTTTTTTTTTTTCTTCTTCAATAATTGAATTTTACTAGCTGTGCCAGTACACACCCACTGTTGATTTTATCCATACCAATTCATTAACTTATCAAAGGCTTTACTCTTTTATCTTCCGCGGTTCTGAGGCGAAAGAGGCCCTTTGTTATTTCTAAGAAAATAATCCTTTGTATTCATGGCATGGATGAACAATCCTAACTAATGAAGTATTACTTCACAGGAAGAGAAAAGAGAGCGATGATTTTAATTTAGAATGTGTCAACGGTTTTTGAGAAGCATGTCAAAATGCTGCGGCGGTTTAGAAATTAACAGTGAGCTGGCTTCTTATGGAGAGCTTACTTTTTTTTTTCTGTAATAGAAGAAGCTGTCACCTTACTATTAAAGCCTTCTGCTCTGTGTTCTGCTGCGTTTCACACGTGTCACAAAAAAACATGGATCTCTCTTTGAATATGGTGTCTCTTTAAATCTATTACTGGTTCTATTAGTAATTCAATTTCTTATTGCTCTAATAAGGACGTTTTAAGGCTTTATATAATATTCATTTCACACATTTAAGAGAGGCCCAAGGCTCACGACTGTTTCGCTGATTTTTACAGCGAGTTTCACAGTTTAGAATTCTAATTCTAGTTTTCAGTGGACTTATTTAATCCTAAAATGCCCCTCTGGTATGTCGACATCAATTAAAGATGAAAGTTCAGCGCTCTGTGTGTTGGCTTATCTGTGAGCTATACAGCTATTACCCTGAAACTGACTCCCACAGTGTTTGAGCCAGACTTGTCTGAAAGGGGGTCAAATGGGCCCAGTAGTACTTTTCTCAGGGGTCACTGCTCTACCCAAGGGGGGCAATGGACTATAATTTGTAAGATGTACACCAGTGAGGGCTGTTATATAACACTAAAATAATACACTAATTGATATGTCCATATGATTGTCCATAGCTAATCGTGATTAATCACACATTCTTGAACATCTGTTCAAAATGCACCTTAAAGGGAGATTTGTCAAGTATTTAACACTCTTATCAACATGGGAGTGGGCAAATATGCTTTCTTTAAGCAAATGTATGTATATATTTATTAAAGAAACTCGTGCGTACCCATAGAACCCATTTTCATTCACATATATTGAGGTCAGAGGTCAAAGGGACCCCTTTGAAAATAGCCATGCCCATTTTTTCTCACCAAAATGTAGCTTAAGCTTGGAGCGTTATTTAACCTCTTTCTCAACAAGCTAGTATGACATGGTCGGTACCAATGGATTCCTTAGGTTTAGTTTCATATGATGCCAGCATCTTCACTCTAGTTTTAAAACTGAGCTCGCTACAACATCTGAAAGATTGATTGCGTTAACTTTGACAGCCCTACAAATTTTGTTTCTGATTACATTGAAGAGATTGAAATTCTTAAAGAAATTATCCAAAGGCAGATGATTTATTGACCGACAGACTCATCACTCTGCTGGTCTCTCTGTTAGCAATCCTCACTAACTTCTTAAATATCACAATGATACATAGTGGCATTTCATGCCCTAAAAACATCTTTGGCTGCGCATATAGTGGGACACTGACTTACGATACGTTTAGCAGATAACAGTCAAGTTTAATTTCATAGGTAAGTTAATTCAAAAAATAGATGTCGAATCTGCTTACAAAATCTAAAAATAGAGAAAATGTGTTAAAAGCCTTTTCACAACATTCAGCCTTAATGATGGGACACTTAATTTGTTAAAAACGGGTGAGTTTTTTCTCTCACATTCTGTTAAGGTAACATTTTTTCATAGAATAATTTGCTATGCTTAAATGCATGCATTTTGAGGAGACACACTTCTTCAGAGAAGCAGCATGAAATTCATGAACAGTCTCATACTACAGATCTCTAACAAACAATAACGCTTGGAGTGCCACTCTCTTTCTCTTGGTGCTTTTCTCTCTCTCTCCTTCCCCTCTCAGACATGCATTTGACTGTCAGATTCCCTTTCATGAATAGCATTTGCAATAAATGGAGAAAGGCCTTTTTTTTTTCTGAGGATGCTTTTCCTCCCCGAGTCCCTTTAGGTAACATGAGAAATCAGCAAGAAGAATGAGCTCAATTCAATTATCTTCCTCCGTACTCGGGGGTGCCAGGGAGCCTTTAACAGATTGAGGATGGCGAGGGTTGATTCAGGTAAATGGACTGAATCTCTTTTAAGTATTTAGAAGGGGGGGCGTTAGTAGGAGGAAGATCATATCTTGCAGTTGAAAAGCTGAAGATACCATTGACCATTTTAGACCAAAAAAGTCTGTTGCTTTCAATCAATCTCACACATGAATAACATTAATATTTTTGAGCAATATCAATCAGGATTCTGCGCCCAGCAGAGCACAGAAACAGCTCTTAACTAAAGTAACCAATGATTTACTGCTCAACACTGATTCTGGGGCTTGTTCAATTTTAATCGGTCGGCCAGGATACCCTTGTGAATTGCCTTGAAAACACTGAAACTGCCCTTGCCTGGTTTTGGTTTGGTCTGACCGATTGTTCTCCTCATCCCCAGACCCCCTCTCATGTGGTGTACCCCACTGGTCAGTTCTTGGCCCTTTACTATTTTCTGTTTCTATGCTTCATTTGGGTCAGATAATCCGTAGGTATAACATTAACGTCCACTGTCACGCAAACGACACTCTACTTTATGTTCCGCTGACCGGTAGTGACAGACAAATTTTCTCATGTTATGGATCGACTCTCTGATGTCAAATGCTGCATGTCACAAAACTTCTTCCGTCTCAATAATTCCAAATCTGAGGTCCCTTTATTTGGCCCCCCTAAACTGAACTTTGACTTGAAAAACAATCTTGGGAATCTGTCCTCCAACGACAAATCTTCCGCCCGAAATTTGGGTGTAATCTTTGACTCGGTTTTGACATAAAAATCACCAAGGTAGTACAATCAAACTTTCCCCAATTTAGGAATATTGCAATTATTTTATTTAAATGTTTTCATCTCAAGCATACCTTGAAAGCGTTATCCATGCTTTTATCTCGTCAAGTCTGAATTATTGTCATTCCCTGTATTCAGGGCTCAGCCAAAAGGTCATCTCACGTCTAAAGCTCGTCCAAAACTCAGCTCCTAGACTTAACAAATTCTGAGGGAGACAAGACCATATCACTCCCATCCTTGTAAAGCTACACTGGCCTTGCTCCTACCTAACATGATAGACTTACTCGTGCCCTATGAGCCTAGCTGCTGTCTGCACTCCTCATGTAGGACCCTCCTAACTGTTCCCCCAGCCTGCCTCGTTACAAAAGGAAACCGGATGTTTTCCATAAAAGCCCCGCAGTTGTGGAACTCCCTACCTGAGGAATTAAGGTAAGCAAATACAATACCTTCTTTTAAATCACTTCTCAAAACTTAAGGCTTTTTTTGTAGTAAATTGGTTATTTGTCTAGTTTTTATCCCTCTTTTATCACTTTTACTTTACCTGTTTTTAGTATACGCTGTTTTATTCCGGTCTTATGTTCTATGTTTTTATTTATGTTTTTGTTGTTTTTATGTTGACGATTTTATCTTGTTCTGTAAATCACCTTGTAACTGTGTTTTCAAAAGTGCTACATAAATAAAGTTTATTATTATTGAATGGGATAAAGCTTGAGAGGCCTCAACAGCTTTGCAGCACCAACCGTCCTCCAATCGGGGAAGCAGGAGCGAGCCCAGCATTGCTTTTGTTCCACTCACTACGCTTTACCTTCTTTCCTCACAATGCAAGAAGACAGCTTTGATGTAAGGCCTTGTCTTCCTCCAGTATACTACCTCTGTCTTTAATGTGGAACCGATGCCTTCGTCATGGTGAATCACAAACATTTTGTAATGGGTTGGCTTTCCTGCTCAAAACTGTTCCCTCTAAACCTAAAGCAAAGGAAGCGGTGATTTTTCATGCAAAACCCAGAAGAGATATTCCCCCCTTCTAGTTGAGCTGTATCATTTAGCATGTGCCTGGGACTCTATTCATTTTAGTCACTGTGGTGACCTCAATAAAATGAGTGGGCGCTGAGCTGCAATAGATTATGTAGGTGACAAAATATATTTTTGTGTTCCAGTTGCAGATCTATTTTTTTACTTCAAGGATGCATGTTTGTGTGTACATACCACACAAACCTAAGTATGTATGCGTGTATGGATGAACAGATGAAATTAACATTTCATGTGTGCATATATGAATAAAAAGAACCGAACGTCAGTAAAGCGGATACAGAGACTCTATATCAAGTCGGATCCAGTTTGTTGCCAGCGCCCTGTTCCTGTGGGGAGCAATTTGCTTGTTTTCCTCCAGGCTCCAGCAGCAGTGGCAACGCCAACAGCTCCTCTACCCCCAAAATGAAGAGGCCTCTGCTGGGGAAATCACCTCTCAGTTTGGCCTCTCCACTCCTAGATCCCTCATCTCCTGCGCCGTAACCTCTGAAAGCACCCGCCGTGCGACCATTACCCAGGCACTGGGGCTTTAAGCAGGGGAAGATGGATCTAGAGGCTGTCCCCAGCCAAAGCTCCACACATCCCTCCTCTGTATTCCACACCATTACTTGTCTAGCCGCCTGCCTAGCTTTCCTGCCTCCTCTTTCTCCCTCGCTGATTTCTCCCTCTTTTTTTTTTGTTTTGTTAGCCACTACAGTACATGGCTGTAAAAAGATATAAATATCTGGAGGCGTGAGCCACATCTAATAAAGCAAACTGATGTGAAGGGCTGTGACAGGCGATCACACCATTTGAGGACTGTGACAGCGATTTATTCGCTCAGTTAAGGCTGGTAAGGCCTTAAAGCAGTCCACTGGAACCAGAAGACAAATGAACATAGATCTTGGTAAACTATTGTATTGGGGGTATATGTTACATTGGTCCCTTGACCATTTTAAAATTACATTTAAGGACAACAGTCAGTAATGTATGACCAAGATCGTATCAGGAAAGGGTTATGAGTTTTGTTTATTATACACTGACAGTCAGTAAATACCCAGTGGTCTCATACAAGATGATTCCTGTCACTGTTAGCTGCTAATACATCCACATCCATTCCTTGCACATGAATAAACTGCTAATTATAAGAAAGCTGAACAAAACGAAGCGTTGATGGCGTTACTTTGATGTGCCATGTGTGACTCTGTTTGGAGGACCCAGCAGGTGGCCTGAAACAAACCTGAAAGGGAGTCGCTGCCCTACTGTACCTCCCTATCACACATTCAAACCCCTCTTGTCTCTTATCTCCCGGAACCCACAAAACAGCTGCTCTGTGTGTGCTCGAAGTGCGACACATCAAAAACGCCACGTTTAAAAGGCGGACCGTTTCTTTGGGAATCTTTAAAAGGACTGAAATGACTAAGCATTTCACGCTGCGATTGTGCTTTTCACATATTTCTATGAGTCAGTATACACACTATAAGATGCTGCAAGTCGGGGATAACAGGAGTTGTACTCGTTGAATGTCAACACATCAATTATTATGGCTGGACAATAGACATTTATTTTTTGGGTGACAGTTTTCTTATGGTTGCTTATACAGAGGCCCGTAATTGACTCTGACTTGCAAGTGTTTCAAATGCACATAGCTCAATGCATATTGGCTTCTTTCCCATCTCACATGACAGGACATGTCATCGGTGGACATTGCCAGAATTTGAATCGTGCTTAAGTGGACCTTTGGGGATGATCATAATTGCTACAATCCAGGATCATTCAGCAACTCGCACAAAGAAAGGATCAATAAAACTATAGAATAAACGATCAGCCACAGGGACCTGCTGTTGATCGTATAGATTTCTATTGAGTTTACTCAATGATATAGTATCCCTGTAATATAGCCATTACCTCATAAGCTGCTGTTTATCATGAATTATAAAGATGCCACTATAGCTCTTCTTTTCCTAGTGTTGGTGTGATGCCAGAATATATAAATGTGAATGTCCGGACTGAGAGAGGCCACAACAATGCACACAGTGGCACAAAGGAGCCTTAAACAAAGAGGTGGAATTGACTAAATAGCTACGTGGTCCACTCAAAGCTCAAACAAAGAGGATGCATTGATTGAATAATTATATTCCCTCCAGACAAAAAAAGTAATCAAACTTATAGGTGTCCTTTTGAGTGAGTGGGCTAACACACAGGCCATGTGCATAATTAGTATCTTCCATTTGGAACCAGCACAAGATATTTGTTGCACTGCACCCCATCCTCCACTCTGTCTCTTCTCTACTAGTCTAATAAGTGGGGAAACAGCCAGATAAAATGAAAAATACAAAAAAATGTATCAACTGTAACTATAAAGCTACAGTAGAGAATACAAAATGTGTCTCTTGAGAACTCTAAAAGCAGTTTGAGAGCTTCAATAGACCGTCTGAAAGCAGCTTATAGAATGATAGAATGTGACTACCATTTTGTAGAAGAATTAAATAATAAGACTACGGGTGCGTTCCAATACTCATACTATCATACTGTCCCAATACATACGTAGTATGTCAAATGAAGTATGCCAAAAATACCAGGATGTCCATCTGCATCCCGTAACATTTTGTAGTATGCAAGTCAGCATGCTTTTCTGGCTATTCTGACCCACAATTACATCACATCGACGGGGGAGCACGGACAGATGCCAGCTCATTGACGGAAGCCGCCGGATATATGAGCAAGAGGGTCAAAGTTCCAGATGCAATATTATGACAAAGTGATATGTAGTATACAGTTCAGCATCCCAATTGTATGCACACTGCATGCAACAGTACGTACTTTGTAAAGGCAGTTGCAGTATGTACTAAAACAAAAACTGTGCGATTTGGAACTAGGAGTCTTCTACAGCCATGATAGTGCCTCTGTGAGGCTCTACTACTACTACTACAGTGCTTTGAGCTAAAAGCTACCATCAGTATGCTAATATACTCAGAGAATGACAATGCTAACATGCTGATGTTCAGCAGGTTCAGGTTTACCATGTTCACTATTGTAGTTAAGCGTGTTAGCATACTAGCATGTGACTCATGCTGTGCATATATATATAATTATTCTCTAATATTCATCTATAATATATATTCACTTAGTCCCATATGCATATAGCTCTATGTACATAACCTCTCTGTGTATACATGTAGATATAAATATAACTCCACCTTCATATATAATTCATTCTTTATAATCCTGGCGGGATTTGCACTTTAGCTGCAATCTGTATATATGAATATGTGTATTCATATACACCACATATATCCCTATTTGTATACATTGTCTGAATCAGCACTTCACTCGTTTGCACTCTGGTTAGATGCAAAACTGCATTTCGTTGTACTTGTTGTACTATGTGCAATGACAATAAAGTTAAATCTAATCTAATCTAATCTAATTAGCACTAGTACAGATGAAGCTGATTAAGTAAATCAAAAGTTGACCTGCTGGTAGTGCTAGAAGAAAGTCAGTGGATCTCCAAAGTCATTAGGATACATCGTCTGGGAAGCGGCCGACTGGCCGGCTAACTGACAGGCCAACACTGCCATCTCTACAGTACAAGCAGCTAGTATATGGCTAAAAGCCCATAATATTAAAGCTGTGACCTCCTCTAGGTCGGGTGCTTGGCAAACCTGCAGTACTTTCGCGAGTCGCGGTTCACACCAAGACTGTGTGGGAAAGGCTTGAAGTATGACTGAACACGCAGACGCATCGAGGAGGCTAAAAGCTGCAGACAAAAACACTAATGAAGGAAGTCAGGTGGAAAATGTAAGCACAGTAGTACTAATTGACCTGACAGACACCTCCAGTGAGTCTCAGTGGAGAGAACTGGTGGCAGGGCCCTCTGCTCAAGCTGAAGTGTGTGTGTGGCACTCCTCTCTGTCATTCAGCGCTCTTTGTCTTGCACCGTCCAAGTCTCTAAATATTGCTTCTCCCCTTTTGTGTCCTTTGCTTGTCCATTCACCTGTCATCCAGTGCAGCCCCACTTTTTCTTTTTTACACATACTCAGCTATACGCACACACACCGTTCCATTTCAGAGGATACCACTCAAACTAAATCCCAGTAGTGCTGTCCCCAAAAAGCCTCCTCCATCAGCGTAACATAGTGCGTCTAAGTGCTGGAGCCGATATCACAGTGTGTTGCTTGACCCTCTAAAGTGACAAAAAGCACGGCAGCAGCAGCACATAAGAGCAACATCAGCACTCTGGGCCACACTGAAGCAATTCCTTAGCACACCGCAGCAAACTCGACATCAAAAAGCACCGAGAAACTGTAACAAAAGGAGCTTTTACAGTGCCTGTTGAAGAGATCTTGAACGAATTGGATTTATCTGTGTTACGGCCATGTTTCCAGGATCATGCCAATCAATATTCAGAAGATGCATTCTGAAACAAGCATCTGTCCTCTCCATTTTTACATTGCATATTATAAGATGTCTCCCCTCAACACGGTAACGCTGAGGGATTGTGTGCTTGTGCGTATGCATCACACACCTCTTGGGGCACGGGGGCAATGAGCTGGCAGTAATTGGGTTTGATTTAATGCAGTAATGTATCCAACACAGCTGTCATGCTAAACAAGCTTGTGCGCACAAGTACCATATTTACCTCTGGCGTGAATGCGTTATCGCAAATGCACTGCCTCGTGCTCTCAATTAAAGGCTCCTCCGTCGTTCGTTTTATTCAATTCTATATCATTACCTTCCAATATATTCAGAAATTACATTTTTGCAAGTGTAGCCACTTAATGAATGTATGAGAAAACATGCTGGGACAAACTGTGCACGAGCAAAAGAAATCATGTGAAGGTAGATTTCCGTTTGGATAAGTTGACGTGCGCTTGATGTATCCAAGAAGACACTAAAAGAGTCTTGATACCACACAGATCGCAGGGGAGGATACACTTCACATGTTTTATTAAGGTTTTCAAACTGTACTCATCTACTGTTTTGTTCAAGTCTGTTGTAAGTTTTGCAAGAAAACACAAACTCATTTGGGAATCCCGCCAAACTTCTCCCTTTCCTGAATGTAGGCCACCGCTAAATTAATCGTTTAATTAATCATTGACAAAAATTTTTTAAATTTGTATGAAAAAAGAGCATGCAGGTGGTATTCCATTACAGCTGCTACGGAGCGGCGTGTCAACTAGGATAACATCATCCGTGGCCATGCGGAACCATTAGGAAGTCAAAGCCTCTCTGTGCCTTTCCCCCGGTGAGCTGCCATGTTAAAGAATACATGTCTTCAACACAGTGCACTGTCAAGACAGATGCTAGCATCTGATGGAGAAATGGAGTAGACTGGGAGTACACAGCCACACAAATATGGTATACATGCACTCTTCTTGATATCTTTATCTGGTGGTGAACACAAGCAAAAATATCATGACTTTTGTATTTTGTAGAATGCAAATGTTGGCTTAGTACACACTGCAACCTCACGCAGGCACAACCGCATGGAAGCACATTACTACACACGCATAAACGAACACAAACACAAAGTATGTATTTATCCAGCTGCTCCCCGATTGGGCAGCTTAATGCCTACTCGACCTTGTAAAATCAATTCACGAACAGAACTTCATTTTCCTATTTCACATTTTGATCGGGTCAGGTGCCCCAAAGCACAAACAGTTCTCATCTAAGTCACTAAACAGGTGCATAAATCATGCGCTGACCTTTTTGTGGTAGAACGAGCAGAGGACAGGTTGGTAGCTTTAGTTGTCCCAGGGCGTAAAACTTGTCACGGTGTGTGCGTATGTGCATGGCTCACAGACTGTGTAAATTTCATTGATGCAAATGCATGTGTTTTTATGTTGACGCTGCTAATTTTACATTCGGCAATGTGCAAGAAGTTATTTTAGGCTTCCAAAAATAACACATCTTTGTTTTTAAATCTCCGTATGAACATCCAGACTTCACTAACTGGCCTTAATTGACAAATAATCCCGATAAGCTTGGTGGCCAGGGAGGTTGGCAGTAAAAACACTACACAAATAGTAAGCCATATTCTGGCCTTTAAAGAGAGACTCATTTTAAAAGAAGAAAGTGCACACTTTTCCCTCTTACAAACGGACAGTTGAATTCATTAGCAATAAACACACATTTGCTAGTATACACTCAGCGGTTTTGCTGCTACAGCATTATTTGGTCTGGTATGTCCTGGAGCTTATGGTAACTAATGTTAGCAAAGAAATGACTGTGTGACTGACATGAATAAGTGCTGCATTTATGACTATTCTATAGTTACCATTACCCTATAATTACTACTTGTAGCCACAGTGGTTGCTGTTTAGCAAAGTAACAGTACATTAGGCTTGCCTTAAGGTACATTTACAACCTATGGTAAACTTGTGTTTTTTCATTTTGCTGTTTTATTGTTTCTTACTTTACGTTATCTACACATATCTTTAAAATTCTGAATATTGTTTTGACTTGTTGGTTTTATTATTTAAGTAGATGTCATGTATCTTCGTATCATTCCTGCACACTTTGATCCTTTCATTATTCTGTCTTTTGTATGCTTTTAACCTCTAAAGTAATTGTGACAACACACTGAAATCACCGCTCGGCAGCAGTTGATGTTTAACATTGTTCGAGCATCCTAGATGTGCAGGGCAATTCATTTCATCCAGCCCTGACGATTAAACATCCCACTTTCATCACCGCATTCAATTAAGGTCCATTAGAGAGTGCAGCGACTAGAGTTTGTGACTCTCCTCTTATTTTTATGTTAATGCACAAGTCACAAGCATATGTGGTATTACATAATAATGTTTTTCTAAATTATGATTATGATAACCTTGAGAGAGCATTAAAGGTTCTAAATGCCTATTTTCAAAGTGAGCGCCCTACTACGAGTGATGAAAGTCTGCCAAAGTTAAAGCAGTTTTTCGAATCAGATTTCTGTATTTGTGTTTTTGTCTGTACTCTTCTTGCTGGTTTAAAGTAGTTGGGACCATAGACTGTGTATAACAAGTGAACGTAGTCACCGTGATGTCACCCATTGGTTTGTGGAATGCCGTTTTGAAGCCTCAAGCATTTAGGCTGTCGCCGTTTTGTTTATTTGCAACTAGGAGTTATACAAAAGGGTGGAGCTAAATACAACCGAACGCTGAAAAGACATTTTTAGACGACCAAAATGTTACAATTAACTTTCATGAACTGAAAACACACTGTGGAAGGGTTAAAGTTGTCAGAGGAAAACACGGACAACTCCCAGACCGGACAACGCTGTGGTAGCAACCTGTCAATCACAAGGTAGCCACGCCCTAAAGCATACCCTGCTTTATCGTCTATATGGGACCATAATTTACTAAATGAACATCATGCTGTACTGAAGAAAACTTGAAACTAGCAATTGAGACCATAAACTCATGTTTACAATGTTTACTGAGGTAATAAATCAAGTGAGTAATAGGCTCATTTTCTCATAGACTTCTATACAATCAGACTTCTTTTTGCAACCAGAGGAGTCGCCCCCTGCTGGTTATTAAAAAGAATGCAAGTTTAAGGTACTTCCGCATTGGCTTCACTTTTCAGACCAGGAGGTTGCCCACTGGTTGGGACCAGATGTCACAGATGTGATGTCACATATTTCTGTGCACCTATCAGAATTTAGTAATATTCTTGCCAGGCCACTGTCAATAAAATCTGATCAAAGAAATTGGGTAATCTAATAATACCTAAAATTGTGGCTTATTTAGGTCATGTATATTTAATGTTATAAAGAAAAAACTCAATATTTGAAAGTTTTCAGGGATTTTATAAACTTTAAAGTTTACATAATGGCATCAGTGCAAAGATGCATATTTGCTTGTGTTCTAAAACTGTAACGCTCCCCCTCTGTCTACAGGAAGTATGTAGTGAAGATCTGTATGAATTATGTTTTTTCATAAAGTTCTCCCCAAGTCATTTGCACTTTAATGCACATTCATAACTCTCTTCATTATCGGCCCAATCACTTCATCAAAGCCTTTTGGAAATCAAGAGTTTAAGACAATGCAACACAATCAGGCTGACGTAAGTGTAGGGCTGCTGTTCACACAACAACACAAGCAATGGAAATAGCTAATTCTCCCCTGCTGATTATGTAAATACCACTAGATCCCAATCTCAAAACACCATTAATCATGTCCGCGTGGTTCGACTGTGTGTTATTTCAATTTCCTTGTGAAGGGCTCATTTGAGAAGCAAAGCTAATCAATTGTGTCTCATTATCGCTGCATAGATCTATGTCTGTGACACTGTACACTCAACACTGATATTGACAAAAGACTGATACTTTAACAATTAACCAGCCTCAATAGTTCTTTGAGCTAAATGCTAACATGGGCATGCTAACAGGCTCATAACGACAATGACGGCATGCACATAGTACAGCTAAGTCTGATGGGAATTAGTTTTAATGGGATTTGGTGATAACAAAAGTATTGGAGTCTCAAAAAAAGGTGAAAAACTCCAATATATAATAAGCTGAGTAACATGCAGCCTCCATGCTTTTGACCTTTTTGTAACTGACTGCTATTATTTGCAATTAAAGAAACCCATTTTTCCCAGTATTGTCACCGTCTCTAAACACTTGAATACACATGTGCAGTACATAAATCATCATAGCAATGGCTAAAACTGGCTGTTTAAATTAGTCAAGGAAATAAACAACGCATGGCACCAATACTAATGAGACTCTCACCTCTCACTGGTGCTGGTATTTTAATTATAAACTGTTGTGCTGCAGCATGCTTTTAATGACTCACTTTTTAATAGAAAGCACAATTGTGTACATCTTACCGCCGTGCCACATTGAAAAAAATAGTCAAGGGAATTGGAATAATGAAGAATCAATGGAGCAACATATTGGATGTAGATGTTCATCAATATGGCTGTAACCAAGGAACAGCCTTGCTGCTTGTGGATTCATGGCATGGTTAAAGAGATGTGGGGCCAGGATTTATTCATTTTTTTTCCATTTAGTGTGTGTACAGTATGTGTGTGTACGCCTTCTTCCAAATTAATTACGCCTTTAATCAGAAGTTTTTTGAATAAACAAAACCCTCTGCGAAGTTAGTGACCTATAAATACAACCAGAGGCTTTTCAAATAACTACTATGCACAAATATATTGTTATTAAAAAGTGTACTGTAGTTTAAAAGTCAAGAGTGCAGCGTCTAGACACGGACTAAGTGAGACTGGGAAATTATTAGCATTTTCTGTCACTCGGCCCAGCAGGAGACACATTTGGGGCTTGTCTGCGGAGACGTGTCTACCCTGTTCCTGGGCTCCAATTGCTTTCTGTCCACTATCTCTTGTGAGGGACAGTGATCCCACATTTGAATTAACATGCAATCCACTTTGGATTGCCTTCTATGAAAATAACATGAGAGGGCGAAGATGGGGGAGACAGACTAATTTAAAAGCAGGCCGGAAAAAAGCAATTGGCGACACTGATGGAGGAAGCAGGAGTTGGAGTGGAGGGCGGTGAGGAGAAGAAAGGCGAAGGAGGCCCTTTGAAAATCATGCGGCTGGTCGGAGGAGAGAGACCTTTGTAGTGTGTATCCATATTTGAATCGTGTAAAAACAGGAAAGGTTCCTCTGCTTACAATGTTTAAGGTACGCTGTCCTCCTACTCCGTATTTCTCCCCTCCAACAGACTGTGAAAGATCATATTAGTGGGTGTCTGCTGCCTCTCATTACACACCACAACCTGGGCAGCGATTGGATTTTGTGGCATTTAGAGTCGGGATGTGGTCAGACGGTTGAGACAGTAGAGGAAGTCTGTAACGGTGTAGTTGGCTCTGTTTGGATATGTGATCTGACAGGCGTAAAAGGGAAAAAGTGTGCTTGTGTTTCTACGTGTGACGAGAGGTCCGTGTGTTCAGGACGAGGCGGCCTGTGCACTTAACTCGTGGGCATATTAACGTGCTCCTGCTGGTGACAAGGTGTGGGTTGCCCA